>CAUYLG010027544.1:0-12193 GCA_963573385.1 Cacajao melanocephalus | reverse complement strand
ATGTGCTGAAAGATAAGACAAAGATTAGGATATTTGATTTTTCTGTTAAAAGTAATAAAGCTGAAGGATAGAGAAATAGGGACCAAGAAAATAAAAGTATACGCAGTGAAACAGAGATCTTATCTGAAAAGTGGATTGTTTTAAGAGAAATATAGGTATGAAGGGTATGCATGAGAAACTCAAAAAGAGAGAAAGAGAAGTGAATAAGTAAAAACTAAACTATTTTAACTACTGCTACAGCTCAAATAGTAGGTTTCAATTATACTATCTGATACACATAGCAAACAAGGTTGTACACATATATGCTATTTAAATTTCAAATATATTTAATATAAGTATCAAATTTGGTATATATACATATATTATATGTAACATTATCGTTATGTGGATATCAAATACATATATAATTAACTGGATCAGAAGATAGCTGGTGAATTTAGTGAAAAAGTTTCCTTTGTTTTTTTCTCTTCCTCTCTGGGCACTCAGGCCTGGCAACTTTGGTTTGTCACTCACCCCAGCGCAGAGGTCAGTTTTGACCACAAGCATGAATCATGTCTGTTTGTGTGTACCGCATCATGTTAGTGGTGCAAGGCTGGAGAATTCCCTTTCTCTACATCCACTTTCTATTAACCCCAAGAAATCTTCCTTTCTTTTCTCTCTTCCACAAAATGCCTACCATAAGGCTTCCTTTCATGGAGGCCAGGGTCTGGTATTGCAGGAAAGCTCCATCAGACCGGGTGATCTAGCTGCTCATTCTATGGAGGGTTCTGACAAGGGTGTGGACGCCAGCACCTTCTACCAGCCAGCCTCTGAGCAAAGGGTTTTTCCATGGTGCACCTGGAGGAAGGCTTGGGTAACCTTTTGGGCAGGTCTTCCCAACTGGAGGTTCTATGCTAATGGAATACTATTTTTCTAAAACTTTATCTGTCCTTCTAATGAGAATAGTTCATGCATAGTCTACAAAGTGGTCCTCAAAATTGAGTATAACCCTAGACGGCTTAAGTAAGTTTCTGATGTTGAGGTGGGGCCTGAGAATTTGCCTTCCTAAAAAGTTTCTTGGATAATGATGATGCTGGATACAGGTCTTTGACCTTGCTATTTGAAGTAGATTCTTAGAACCAAGCAGCAAGGGGATCACCTGGAAATATCCTAGAAATGAAGACTCTCAGACCTCATCCTGGACCTATTGAATCAGAATATATGTTTTAAACAAGATCCCTGGGTGATTTGTATGCGCAGGCAAATGTGAAGCACAAGTTTAGAAGAATGCTCTTGAGGTTCCAAATAAACATAGAGTTGGGGAAAGGTGGAAAGTGACCACTGTCTCCAAACTGCCAAGGATACCACAGGAACTAGTATCCTTAGAATGGCTTCCTCAAAGCTCTGACTCAACTCCAGCCACATGTGGCTATTAAGCACTTGAGATATGGCTAGTGCCGCTGAATTTCGATTTTATTATTTTAATTAATTTAGTTAAATGTGGTGTCTACTGTTTTGGATATTACAGCTTCAGGAGTTGGAATAAAATATTAACATGAAAGGACAACCAACAATACTAGGCGGTATATAATCAAATCCAAGTAAGTGACATAGTGCAGAATAAATGTGTTACATGCAATTAAAAAAGGGGTAAACATTTGAGGACACAATCTCTGGAGCTCTAAACCTCATGAAACGATGTATTAGCTTGTTGTTTAATCTTTCTAAGTTTCATTAAAACGTAGCTAGTGATACTGACCTCCATGGACTATTTTAAGAATAAAATGAGATCATATATGTAGTGTAGATATTTGGTGTTTCTGCCTATCCAGTGTTCATTCTTCCACATTGAGATCACAGCATTTCAGCCTTCCTTTGGGAAGTCCCTCTCAGTCTGTGTAATCTGTGTGGTGCCACTCTCATTCCTGTTCTCCAGCAGTAAGCTCATGGCCCAGGTTGGCCAATCCATTTTTTTCTGACCACCATGACAGGTTTAGTGAGGGCCCTTAATCCAAGCAGACCAGTGACATTCAATTTCAGGAATTTTGTAGGAATTTTTGGAAAAGAGTTATTCTCCTTCATTGGGATTGCTGAGAGAATAGGACATAAGCTGGGTCTGCTGGTGGCTATCTTGTCACCTGATGGAATGAGCTGTCTATATAAAGTCAACACAGAGGATAGAAGAGCATGCCAATGAAGAGAAACTATCTTGATGATACTACAGTGCTCCTGGATCCAGCCATGCCACTGGAGGAAGTGGCAGAATGTAGGGCACGAGGCCAAAATAGTCAGATTATATGGGATTTGAGCTTTGTGTTATGGAAAACAAGAACTACTAAAGGTTGGTAAGCAAATACATTCAAGTTCTAAGTTGATCTACCTGACAAAAAGCTGGTGCAATAGTTTGGGTGAGAAACAATAAGGCCTTGAACTACAGATGACGGTGAGGAGAGGATTCAAGGGAACCAGAACCTTGGACTCAACTCCAGACCAGTGGGATACTACAATGTGAGTGAGGCCATTTTGGAACTTCCAGCTTGGCCCAGCCCCAGTGGAGAGCAGCGGATATGAAGTGGGGGAAGAGCCACACCATCCTCTTTGAGCTCTGCCCAAATTCCTGCTTTAAGCCATTAAATTCTGGGTGACTTGTTAGCAAGAAGAGATAATTGAGACAGTATAGCCATCCTAGGTATTGTGGCGTATTGGTTCCAGGACCTTCTGGGGACAACAAAATCCAAGGGTGCTCCAGTCTTTCATATAAAATGGCATAGGCTAGGGCATGGTGGCTCATGCCTGTAATCCCAGCACTTTGGGAGGCTGAGGTGGGTGGATCACTTGAGGTCAGGAGTTCGAGACCAGCCTGGCCAACATGGTGAGACCCTGTCTCTACTAAAAATACAAAAATTGGCCAAGTGCAGTAGCTCACGCCTGTAATCCCAGCACTTTAGGAGGCCAAGGCAAGCAGATCACAAGGTCAGGAGATCAAGATCATCCTGGCCAACATGATGAAACCCTGTCTCTACTAAAAATACAAAAAAATTAGCTGGGTGTGGTGGCACATGCCTGTAGTCCCAGCTACTCAGGAGGCTGAGGCAGGAGAATTGCTTCAACCCAGGAGGTGGAGGTTGCAGTGAGCCGAGATCACACAACTGCACTACATACAGCCTGGGCAACAGCGCAAGACTCTGTCTCAAAAAAAAAAAAAAAAATACAAAAATTAGCTGGGCATGGTGACACATGCCTGTAATCCCAGCTACTCGGGAGGCTGCGGTGGGAGAATTGCTTGAACCCGGGAGGTGGAGGTTGCAATGAGTGCAGTGAGCAATATAGTGCCACTGTAACTGCACTCCCACCTGTACAACACAGACTCCATCCCCACCCAAAAAAGATGCAGTATTTGCATATAACCTATGCAAATCCTCTTCTTTAAATCATCTCTGGATTACTTATAATACCTAATATAAGGTAAATGCTGTGTAAATAGTTGTTATATTATTGTTTAGGGAATAATTCAGTACAGATGCATTATGTTTCCCAGATATTTTTCATCTGTGGTAGGTTGAAGCCATGGCTGTGGAACCCACAGATATGGAGGGCTGATGTTACTTTTTTTTTGAGATGGGCTCACTCTGTCACCAGGGCTGGAGTACAATGATGGGATTATAGCTCACTGTAGCCTTGACCTCCTGGGGTCAAGTCATCCTCCCACCTCAGCCCCTCAGGTAGCTGGGAATATCTGTGCTCGACACCACGTGTGGCTCATTTTTAACATTATTTTGTTGAAACAGGGTCTCACTCTGCTGCTTGGGCTCAAGCAATCCTCCCACCTTGGCCTCACAAAGTGTTGGGATTACGGGTGTGAGCCACTGCACTTGACTTGGCCCTTCCCGACTGTACTTTTTTTTTTTTTTTTGAGATGGGAGTCTTGCTCTGTTGCCCAGGATGGAGTGCAGTGGTGCAATCTTTCTTCCAGGTAGCGGGGATTACAGGCACCCACCACCATGCCCAGCAAATTTTTGTATTTTTAGTAGAGATGGAGTTTCACCGTGTTGGCCAGGCTGGTCTTGAATTCCTGACCTCAGGTGATTCACCCACCTTGGCCTCCCAAGGTACTGGGATTACAGGCCTGAGCCACTGTGACTGGCCAACTGTACTTTTTAAAAATAATAAAAAATATTATCTGGGTTCGGTGGCTCACGCCTGTAATCCCCGTACCTTGGGAGGCTGAGGCAGGTGGATCATCTGATGTTAGGAGTTTGAGACCAACCTGGCCAACATGGTGAAACCCCATCTCTACTAAAAATACAAAAAATTAGCTGGGTGTGGTGGCGTGTGCCTATAGTCCCAGCTACTAGGGAGGCTGGGACAAGAGAATCACTTGAACCCGGAAGGTGGAAGTTGCAGTGAGCCAAGACTGCGCTATTGCACTCCAGCCTGGGCAACAAGAGCAAAATTCCATCTCAAAAAATAAATACGTTAAAAAATTATTGAATTAATGGTTTATCTATTTCAATGCTTCTCCTTCCCCGTCCCTCAAAGAACCAACTTTTATCATTTTTCTGATTCAGAAGTTCCCACTGCCTTTTCTTTACAGCCCTCCAGTATTCTTATGTGGGTGAAATCAAACCAAAATGAATACAAGTAGAGACACTGAAGGGAAAAATAATGAACAAATATGTACTGTGCGGCCTGAGCATATGTGGACATGGGGGTGGATTCAAGGGCAGCTGTATTTGTTTTTCAAGCTAGTGACGGTCATGGGCTGAATGTGTGTGCAAGAGCCTCAGGTTCTTTTAGCATCAGCTGTTAAAGGCATCTAGAATCCCAAGCAACCAGGGTCCAGCTTTGAATCCCACCAGCATGTATATAGTGCCTTTGTGCTAGCACTTCACTGGGTCCTAGAAGGTGGAACTCATGCTCTTTGCCTTCGAAGACTATAGATAACATATTATCTGTTGGGCAGGCAGTGGGCTGGGATTAGGGGTCTTGCCTCTGCTGAAGTCTTAAATTTGCATGTTTTCTGTTGTTGATAGCATGTAGAGAATCCAACTCAGCTGTTTCCTAAGGTAGCTGCAGATACGCTGCCTTTACTTTCCCCAAGCTAATCTGGAACTGTGGGTTCTACTCAGAAGCCTGTGTTTCTACGCTATTCACAGCCCGTAAAGCCCTCCCTAGAGAGATCAGGAAAAAATTTTCCTAGCTTGGGAAAGGCTCAGATCCCTATTTTGTTGCCAGCTCTGATGCCAAACTAATAGTTGTTTTTTTTTTTTTTTTTTTTGAGATGGAGTTTTGCTCTTGTTGCACAGGCTGGAGTGCAACCTCTGCCACAACCTCTGCCTCCCGGGTTCAAGTGATTCTCCTGCCTCAGCCTCCCAAGTAGCTGGATTACAGGCATGCACCAGCACGCCTGGCTAATTTTGTATTTTTAGTAGAGACAGGGTTTCTCCATGTTGGTCAGGCTGGTTTTGAACTCCTGACCTCAGGTGAGCCGCCCACTTTGGCCTCCCAAAGTGCTGGGATTACAGGCCTGAGCCACCATGACCGGCCCAACCTAATAAATTACCTGTGGCATCACAGCAAACACACTTTGTACTCTAGATCACAAACACATACCCAATACATCCATGTTCTTCACAAACCAAGAGCTTAAAACCATGACATATTGTTTCCTAATATTAAGTAGCATAAACAGAATGTTATGAACTGATCGCTATCATTCCCAAAGAAAGGGTTGCTGGAGCTAATATTGGCACAAGAAAGAATAACACTTTATTGGTAAAAGTAGTATCTACCCCTAAAAATGGTCAGTGGTCTGGAAAAACTCACAAGAAGGATTATTGCCAGGGCTGTGGGACATCTGAAGCTGTCTTTAAGATTTCCAGTCTAGACCAAATCATATCTTAAGTGCCTACCATGTCTGCTTCTGCCTCCCACCATTTTTATACAGGTGAAATAAGATTTTAGATCAAAAAGAATAAGAGAATTTACAGATTAGGAAACATGCATATATTTTTGTAATGGTGGCAGGGTTGGCAATTTCATTATTATTTCCATGTGATTGTCAGGGAATGCAGTGGTGGTGGTAGGAGTTAACTCTACAATAGCCTCCGATCTTTTTCAGGTCTAGTGTCTTACCTATGTACTTTGCACAGTATTCAACTCCTACAGGATAAACTAAAAGTTTAAAGCAAAAACTGGAGTTTACCAGAATTCCTACTGCAGGAGTTAAAGATAATTTTTTTCTTTTTTTTGAGACGGAGTCTTGCTCTGTCTCCCAGGCTGGAGTGCAATGCTGCAATCTCAGCTCACTGCAACCTCCGCCTCCCAGGTTCAAGTGATTCTCCTGCTTCAGCCTCCAAAGTAGTTGGGATTACAGGCCTCTGCCACTGTGCCTAGTTTTTATATTTTTTAGTAGAGACAGGGTTTCACCATGTTGGCCAGGCTGGTCTCAAACTCCTGACCTCAGGTGATCCAGCCGCCTCGGCCTCCCAAAGCGTTGGGATTACAGGCGTGAGCCACCACGCCTGGGCTTTACTTTTTTGTGTTTTGCTCTTTCGCCCAGAGTAGAGTGAAGTGGCATGATCTCTGCTCATTGCAAACTCTGCCCCCCAGGTTCAATTGATTCTCCTGCCTCAGCTTCCAGAGTACCTGGGATTATAGGCGCCCACCACCACTCCTGGCTAATTTTTGTCTTTAGTTGACATGGGGTCTCCAACTCCTGACCTCGGGTGATCCACCTGCCTTGGCCTCTGAAAGTGCTGGGATTACAGGCATGAGCCACCGCGCCGGGCCTAAAGAGAATATTCCAGAGAAATCCCAGCACTTTGGGAAGCTGAGGAGGGTGGATCACCTGAGGTCACCAGCCTGGCCAACATGGCGAAACCTTATCTGCTAAAAATACAAAAATTAGCAGGGCATGGTGGCAGGTGCCGGTAATCCTAGCTACTTCGGAGGTTGAGGCAGAATTGCTTGAACCCAGGAGTCTGATGTTGCAGTAAGCTGAGACTGTGCCACTGCACTCCAGACTGGGTGACAGAGTTAGACTCCGGTCTCAAAAAAAAAAAAAAAAAGAAAAAAAGAAAAATTAATTGCAAGAACCTTGAGGTTGTGACTTTTTTTGGTCTCCATCCCCATGTATGATTGAAGAATTGTTGCTGAAATGCTAGCCTTATTTACATATCCTCTCCATCTTTGACTCTCTACAGGTCAAAAATATTAAAATTCAACAAGCCTTGGAAGCAAAAGATTTTTCACAGACCTCACACTCTTATTCTTTCCCCCAGGTATGGCTCCTTAATCTAACACGGTTCTAAGACAGCTCCAACTTTTGATCCCAGGAGTACAATATTCACAATTGGGATGTGCTAGTTGGTGGAGAGGCCTACCATTCTCTGGGACCAGTGGGACCTTGGAGATGCTCTAGAGTGAGTGCACATCTGCACCAGAGTCTGGTAACACCAAGTGCTCTTCAATTTCATAATAAAATCCCTAGTCTGGGCTGAAAGATAACTAGGCTCCAGGCAAGCTGCAGCTCGCAGACCCCACCTTTTAGATTTCCCAACAGTGTGACTTTGCGTGGTTAACCAAAGCAAAAAGATGTCTATAAAGCATTTGAGCCTAAGTGGACAATTGGGTGTACAATACATAAGCTAATAACAAATTTTTGTTTTAATTAGAGACGGGGTTTCACCACGTTGGCCAGTCTGGTCTTGAACTCCTGACCTCATGATCCGCCCGCCTCGGCCTTCCAAAGTGCTGGGATTACAGGCGTGAGCCACCACGCCCGGCCTAAAAACAAAATTTTTATCTCACCAAACATAATGTTTTTTTAGTTGCCTGACAGTAAGGATGTTCATTCATACTCCAAATTTCACAGTTGGTAGTAACTTTATGATAGAGAACACAGTAATACGAATCATATCCACCAGGAATCACTGCCACAGAGAAAGGGATGTTTAGGACATTTGTAAATTAGGTCGTTTACGGTTTTTCATCTTAAGTCTGAAATTGACTTAAATCTTCCAGAAAGGTTATTGTCTTCAAAACTGACAATCATTTAAAAGATGTTTTTTATTTAAAAAAAAAAAAAGACAAAGTGAGCCTATATTTGTAAACATTTATTCTCTTGAACTGAAAAAGGCTTGCATCAGCACACATTGTACAGCCTTGCAAATTACACAGAAATTGAAAAGAAAGTTCCTTGTTCATAAGTGCAATGAATCTTTGATGTCCAGTGATCCGCTGCAAACAACGAAAACAAATTGTAAACCACTTAAGAAGTTTCCAGCACTCATCAAATGCATTTCCTTAGGTGACAAAAAATCCACAAGGAGGGGAATGCAAGTAAGTGGCATTTAGTTATTAGAGAGATACTTAAAAAAAGTAGAAGTACTTTCCTGCTTAGAATGATTCCTGTTCCCCTTTGAATGTAAGTGGTTTAAGAGGCATTAAGAACATAATTTATTTTATGCTTAATGTTCATACTACCTAAATGAATAAGGAAAAGACCCTACAGGGAAGAGTTCTGTATTTTTTGGCAAATGTTTCTGAGTTTAGAGATCTGGGGAAGAGTAATCCTCTATTTGTGGGCTCTTCTTAGCATCCCTAACCCCCAAAGAGATAGTACACGGTTTTGACTTGGTTATTTCACTCCTGCATTCTTTTTCCCCCACATTTTAAGTTGGGTCACATTGTGCTGGCTGCAAAAAGAAATACAGGTTGCAACTCGTTATAATCATTTTGAAGAAGAATTTGCTATACAATAGAGCTTTGGATCTGATACAAGAATTCACAAATATAAAACAAAATAACTATAAAAGTTAGGAGGCATTTGAATGGCATTTCCTTAGAAAAACCTGCTAACTCTGTATCATTCTGATGTGGATTCCTACAGTCATGTGGGGTGAAATGCATATTTTCCCCCCTTTGCTGGATCACTGGCCTTTCTTCAAAAGCTATAACGCCATGACCACACGTCCTAGGAGTCTCTATAATGTTAACAGAAGCTCCAAATACCAAGCCAATCAAAGATGGGAGAGGGCAGGGGAACCATAGAGGTGAAGGGTCCAAAGGCGGCTGTTACTGAGAACTTGCCCTTTCCAAAATGTGAAAGTCATAGTGCTTCTTGCTTGTTCTCAGCTTAAACTTGTTAACTGAGTTAATTTGTTTCTTCAATGCATTCTGTGCAGCTGAAATGGAGGGGAATGTGGCTAAGACCGTGTAGGTAGAGGCCAAGTCACTGGGTTTAGAGTGTTCAGGGTTGACAGTGTTGTCCCCGCTGCCACAGCAGAGGGGGTGACGATGTGGCTGGGACTGGGGGTCCCGGAGCCACCGGATCTTGGCGCCAATTTTAAAGAGTTCCCCAAAAAGCTTCTCAGCTTCCATGCGAGTTATTCCATCTGGTAGTTCAGTAATTTCCAAGACCTTCCCAACAACTAGAATAGAAAAGGTGCAGAATTAATACATCCCTGTTACCAAAATAAGTTGGGTAAAAAAAGCACTGCAGACCCAAATATGACATGGGACATCATTCAAATCCACAAAATTAAAATTGTTAGGGCCATCTTTCTTGGGAGTGGGAGACGGAGTCTCTGTCGCCCAGGGTGGAGTGCAGTGGCATGATCTTGGCTCACTGCAACCTCTGGCTCTCAGGTTCAAGTAATTCTCCTGCCTCAGCCTCCCGAGTAGCTGGAATTATAGGTACCTGCCACCCCACCTGGCTAATTTGTTTTTGTTTTTAGTAGAGATGGATGGGGTTTCACCATGTTGGCCAGGCTGGTCTCAAATTCCTGAGCTCAGGCAATCAACCTGCCTCGGCTGCCCAAAGTGCAAGGATTACAGGTGTGAGCCAGTGCACCTGGCCAGGGACGTCGACCTTTTAAATCATTCCTACTTACCCTGTAGGCAAAGCGTATAGGGCTAATAGTGTTAAAGCTATCGAGCCTGGTACATCTGTAATCCTAGCACTTTGGGAGGTTGAGGCAGGCGGATCACTTGAGGTCTGGAGTTCGAGACCAGCCTGACCAATATGGTGAAACCCCATCCACCTCTACTAAAAACACAAAAAATTAGCTGGGGGTGGTTGTGGGCACCTGTAATCCCAGCTATTTGGGAGGCTGAGGCAGAAGAATCCCCTGAACCTGGGAGACGGAAGTTGCAGTGAGCTGAGATCTCGACATTGCACTCCAGCCTGGGCAATAAGAGTAAAACTCCATCTCAAAAATAAAATAAAATAAAACAAAGCTACTGATGTCAGTTTTCACTGGCAGTTGCACAAATAAAATGAAGCATTGTACAGTGGCTTCTCTAAATTAGGTGATCTCAGGCAAACAATTTTCTGAATTTCACATTTCCATTGGAAAATAAAATAAAAGCACTTGCCCATACCACACCACAAGGCTGCTGAGTAGAAAGTTAAAGTACAAACCTGAAGGCACTTTACCACAGAGAGGGAATGTATTTGTTCATTCAGACTCTCTCCCACGTGGATGTAAAGACAAACCCTTTCTCAAAGAATTAAGAGGATTAAGAGTGTCACTCTACTTGTTCCTCTCACACATCTCCCTTTGCCCCTCTGTCCCTCCTAAATCTACCAGCACCTTACTATATATACTCTCATATTTCAAATGACGCAGGGTCACAGAAACATATTCAAGAACCCTAACTCAGAGATGGCAAAGATTATTATAACTTTCTGCAGGATTCTAGGAAGAGGAAAACTCATTTCTGTACTGTGATGTATTTGTTTATTTATTTTTTAGATGGAGTCTCATTTTGTCGCCCAGGCTGAAGTGCAGTGGTGCGATCTTGGCTCACTGCAACCTCTGCCTCCGAGCTCAAGTGATTTTCCTGCCTCAGCCTCCTGAGTAGCTGGGGTTACAGGCACATGCCACATCAGGCTAATTTTTGTATTTTTAGTAGAGACAGGGTTTCACCATGTTGGTCAGGCTGGTCTCAAATTCCTGACCTCTTGATCCACCCGCCTCAGCCTCCCAAAGTGCTGGGATCATAGGGGTGAGCCACTGCACCCAGCCACTGTGTTGTACTTTCAGACTGTCACCAGTTTGCAGACCCACATCCAGTTGCCCCTCAGAGACATACCTGCTTCTCCTGCTCCAAGGTCCGTGGATGCAGCTTTTTTAGCTTGTCTCCTTCCTCGGTTTCCATGCCTGCTGCCAGGCTGACCCTGAAAACCCACAAACGGTTGAGAAACAAGGTTAATAATGCTGAAAAATGCACTTTGGATGTTTAAAAATGTAACACCCAAACACCTTTAGTTTGGGTTTTGCACTTTGGCGGAAGAAAACCAGTCCTAGGCCTTCTGAATTCTGCCTCTGTGGCAATGGCGTTCCTGTCCTTCATTATGACCAGTCACTTGCTGACTTCATTAGCAAGAGTGCTCCAATCTCTAGCCACTGACTGTCTTTGGGTGGCACTAGGGAATTACTGCTCTGCCAAGCAGCACACCATCTTCTCCCTTGCTCTGCCCCTGATGGAGCCACTGATAATCTATGTAAAAGAACTGGCTGAGGCACAGAGCTCTCCTTGGGCAGTGCCAACAGGTGGGCTCAGGGTTGCCCACCACACTCTGAGGGAGCTATGATGTTCTGCAACAAAGCCTAGGAGGTTAGCTGTGTTTCATACCTGTTGGTTTGGAATGTGTCCGTGCAGAACAGCAGGAGGGTTGTACTGCAGTGGCTGGCCAAGTAATGGATACCTGGAATCTCCTGAAAGTCAATAACATATTTTTACATTTTTTCTTTCCTCAGTAAAAAGTACTTGCCAGAGCCTGGACACAGTTGGCTCATGCCTGTAATCCTAACACTCTGGGAGGCTGAGGCTGAGGCAAGTGGATCACTTTAGGCCAGGAGTTTGAGACGACCCTGGCCAACATGGTGAAACCCTATCTCTACTAAAAATACAAAAATTAGCAAGGTCTGGTGGTGGCTGCCTGTAATTCCAGTTACTCAGGAGGCGGAGGCATAAGAATTGCTTGAACTTGGGGGGTAGAGGTTGCAGTGAGCTGAGATGGTGCCACTGCACTCCAGCCTGACTGATGGAGTAAGAGACTGTCTCAAAAAAATAAAAATAAAATTAAAAAGTACTTGCCAGAGTTTTCTAACTGGTCAAAGTAAGATGAACAGGGGAAACAAATATGGTGGCATAAAAAAGTATAGGTAACTGACATTTTTCTTTTGGAGACAGGGTATTAGGG
>CAUYLG010027543.1:0-30064 GCA_963573385.1 Cacajao melanocephalus | reverse complement strand
CGTGTGGCTCCTCCGCCGGGAATCTCCTAGTCTGTGGGCAACAAAAATTCGTCTGAAAGTGCGGTGTCCACTCGCTCTCTGCGCTTTCACTGGGAGCTACAATCCTGAGCTGTTGTTAATCGGCCATCTTGGATCTCTCCGTGCCTGCCTTTTTTATCCTGCTTGCTTTTAATTGAACCATTTAGCCCACTTACAGTAAAGGTTAGTATTAATATGTGTGCATTTTATCCTGTCATCATGTCATTTGCTGGCTATTAAGCCAACTTATTTGGTTGGTTGCTTTACAGTGTCACTGATCTATGTATCTAAATGTGTTTTTGTAGTGCCTTGGTAATGGTCTTACCTTTCCATATTTAATGCTTCTTTCAGGAGCTCTTGTAAGACAGGTCTGGTGGTAATGAATTCTCTGAGCATTTGCTTGTCTGAAAACTAATCTTATATCTTCTTCACATATGAAGATTAGTTTGTCAGGATATGAAATTTTTCATAGGAATTTCTTTTGTTTATGAATATCACATATAAGCCCCCTATCTTTTCTGGCTTATAGGGTTTCTGCTGAGAGGTTCACTGTTAATCTGATGGGCTTCTCTTTTTAGGTAATCTGTCCTTCCTCTCTAACTGACATATATATATATATATATATATATATATATATATATATATATGTATATAATAGATTCTGTCTCTTTATATTATGTCATACTTCTCATATATTTCATTTATTCCTTTGTTTTCTTTCCTCTTTACTCTTTTCTGGCTGACTAATTTTAGAAATCCAGTCTTCAAGTTCTAAGATGCTTTCCTCAGCTTGGTCTGTTCTCTTAATACTTGTAACAGCATTATAACATTTTTTCTGGACAGTTTTTTTTAGTTCTATCAGGTTGGTTACATTTTTTTTCTACACTGGCTATTTTTTCTGTCAGCTCCTATATCATTTTATTGTGATTCTTAGCTTTCTTGGATTGGGTTTTGACATTCTGAATCTTGGTGATCTGTGTTTCTATCTATATTCTGAATTCTATTCCTGTAATTTCAGCCATCTCATCAGGTTAAGAATCCTTGCTGGGAAACTAGTGCAATCATTTGAAGAAATAAGACATCTGGCATTTTCTAGTTATCAGAATTCTTGTGTTGGTTCTTTCTCATCTTTGTGGGCTGTTGTTCCTTCAATCTTTGAAGTTACTACCTTTGGATTTTTTTTTTCTTGTATCCTATGCGATTGCCTTGGTAATTTAATTGTGGTATAAAGTGTGTTGAGTCAACTGGCTTCCTTACTGGAAGATTTTGGGAGGCCAAGGCTCAGCCCTGGATTCCTGGACTGTGTGCTCTAGCTCTGGGAAAATGATATCAGGCCCTGGATTTGTTCTGTGGTTCCTGGAGGTTAGAAACCTGCTGCACTGGTGGAGTCAAGTTGCTCCCAGACCACTGGTCACAACACTCCAATAAGTGGTGCCAGCCAAAGTAATTCACAGGGCAGTGGCAGCAGGCTCTGTCCTCATTTTCATTTGCTAGCAGTACTGGCAGCAACAGTGCAGTGGGGTGCAAGCTTGCTGGCTACCACAAGGTGCTAATGGTTGCTGATGTGCCTGCCTCTGTGCAGACATTCTCAGCAGCGGTGGTGTCAGCATGGCTTGGTGGGGTAGGAAACCTCCGCTTGCCACTGTGCCCTTGTTCCAATGCCAATAGTGGTATTACATGAGGGTGGGCACTAGTGGGCGCAGGACTGTATGCATCTTTTGTTTGCATTCACTTGGGCAGCAGGGTCCACTCAGGGAGTTGTCAGGTTCACTGTTAACCATGCCTACTTTTGTGCCAGTGCCAGTGGTGACACAGTGGCAGGGTGCTGGCAGGGGCTCACTACTACCCTGGGGTGCAGCAGATGTAGGGCATTGGGGGCACTCATGCTTACAGCACTGGCACTACAGAATGCACATGCCCATGCACACTGATAATGATGGAAAGGCAAAGTCCACCAGTGTGCACAGGCGTCAGCAACCTGATGTTGGGGGTTGTTGTGGGTGAGTGCCTGCAGGCAAAACCACACAGAAGAGGCTGCAGTGGTGGAGGTGGGGGGTTGGTGGGGGCTCAAGGAGGCTGGTGCGTGTCCACTAGAATGTTCTGCTGGAACACTCTGCCAGTCAGGTATGGTCCTCCAGTGCAGGAGCTATGATGCAGGCCCTGGAGGCTGCGTCGTAGCTCCTGGGTGCCACAGTGTAAGCAGACACAGGCAGGCTAGGGCCCTGGGCAAGGTCAGCTGATGAAAGAGTGGTCATATTAGAGCTAACACCTCCTGTGGAAGCAAGTCAAACCTAGGGGTATGGACGTACCTGGCAGTGCTCCACTATAGGTACTCCTGCGTCAAACCCTCTGTGCCCCAACACCAGCTGGAGTTCTGCCCCACCACTTCTCTAAGCAGCTCTCCCTGACAACTCAAGTGTCCATAGTGGTCAAGCGTTCTCCCTCTCAATGCCTTCCCTCTGAAGATCTACTAGGAGTGCCCCAGCCTTCCCAGTGGACTGGGAGAGGCAGACTCACCCTCAATCTTGGCAGACACAATCTCATCAGCTGCCAGAGCAGCTAGAATAAAGCTGGCAGAAAAACGAGGAGTGAGACTGGCTGAGTCTTCCAGTCTTCATCTTTCTCCCATTCTGGATGCTTCCTACCTTCAAACATCAGACTCCAAGTTCTTCAGCTTTTAGGTCCTTGGACTTAAACCAGTGGTTTGCCAGGGGGTCTCAGGCCTTCAGCCACAGACTGAACACTGCACTGTCCATGACCCTATTTTTGAGGTTTGGGGACTCAAATTGACTTCCTTGCTTCTAGGCTTGCAGAGAGCCTATTATGGAATTTCAACCTGTGATCATGTGAATAAACACTCCTTAATAAATTCATATATAATAGAAGAGAGAGAGATATATAGATACATATATAGAGAAATATATATCCTATTAGTCCTGTCCCTCTAAAGAACCCTAATACAATAAGTTAAGAAAAAAGCATATTAAAAGAAGCACAACTTTTATTTAAAGATAATATGATCATATATGTGAAATTTCTATAATGTTCATAAAAGGCTCCTAGAATTAATAATTTAGGATAGATTTTTTAAAAATCAAGTATATTTTTATAGATTACAATTAAAAATCAGAAATTAAAATTACAGAACAATTGACAACAAACATAAATACTAGATCTCTTTAGTAAACCTGATAAAAGATACATACTACATGTACACTAAAATCTAAAAGGCATTGGTAAAAATATTAAAGCTCTGAATTAAGAGATATGCCATGATCATAGACCCAAGAAATCAATATTGGAAAATGTCAGTTAATGTTTTTCAAAATGATGTATAAATTCAAATTAATCTCAATAGAAATCCAAGCAGTCTTTTTAGTAGAAATAGACGGGTCTATTTTAAAATGTACATTGAAATGGAAATTATCTGGTATGATGAAAATAACTTTTAAATAAAAGTCTTTTATTTCAAAATTTTGTTAATGTACATTAATACAACACTGTCTCATTAGCAAAAAGTTAGACAAAGAGATAAAAAAATAGGCTCATGAATATGTGGTCAATTGTTTTTGACAAATGTTAGAGTAGTTCTACAGGAAAAGGGCAACCATTTCAACAAAACAATGCAAGAACAATGGTTCCCATGTGCAAAATAAATTGATGAATTTCTCACAAAATTTATAAAATCAGCTCAAAATCATAGTTCTAAATAAAATAGAAAATGCTGTCAAAATTCTAGAAAAAAAACAGGAAAATGCATTTGAAGACTTTCATTAGAAGACATTTATTGTAAATAAAAACATAAAACAGAGGATGGAATGTCCTTGAGAGAATACAAGTGATGCAACTTTGGAGAAGTTTGGCAGTTTTGTTAAAAGTAAATGTACACCTACTGGTCACTTATTCCACTAATAGCTATTTCCCTAAAACATATGAAAGCATATATCCACACAAAGATTGTACACAAAAAATTTACTTAGTAGTATTTGTAATAGCCGCATCCTGAAAACAAACCAGGTGTTTATTAATGATTTTTTCAGCAGTATAACCACATAATGTAGTGCTACTTACCAGCTAAAAGGAATAACCTTTTGATAGATGTGAGACGAATGAATCTCAAAATTTTAATGCTTATTGAAAGAAGCCAGAACAATAATAACAAAAATGAGAACATACTGCAGAATCCCATTTGTATAAATTTCAGAATATGCTGCTATTCTAGAATGACAGAAAGCAGATCAGTGGTTGTCTGGGAATGGGCAGATGAAGGAAGAAGTTGAAAGGTGGAACACTGAATGGTACAAGAAACTTGGAGTTGATGTGTTATGTTATTTATCTTAATCATGGTGACGATGGCTTCAGGATTTCATACTTATATCAAAACATATTATGTTGCTTGCTCTAAACATTTGCAGTTTATTGCATGCCAACTATACCTCAATAAATCTGTTTTATAAAAGGAATTGGAAAAATATTGTTTCTTAGTCCCAATGGTGCTTTCTATGCTCAATGGCTAACCAAATTGTATGGTGCAGATGTAAAACACATCCTTCAATCCAAAAAGTTTTATTGTAAACTGCAGTTTTAGATACTGTTGCTATAGAGAACCCTCCATCATAATCTTACATTCATGTTTATGACAAACATTTTAATTTGTTCCTACTTATTCTGTCTAGTTTCCTTGACAATGTATTGATTTAACCATACCAAACCTCTCACATATTGACTTGATCACACACTCTCCTGAATACTCCCTTTTTACTCTTCTTTCCCCTCTTCTGTTTTGAATTCCATATTCCATCCTCGTAATCACTAAATTGCAAAAATCTTCAACTCTCTTGCTGTTCTTTTATGTTATCAGCCCAGGAAATCATCCACACTTGTTAAATCCATTTCTTTTTCCATATATACATCTGAGAATCACAAAGAGCTTGGAAACATATACACACATACACAGACATACATAAACACAAACACACATACAAATGTAATGGTTGTTTTTATTTTAAATTAATGAACACTTAAATTACGGGATCTTTAGGCCTACTCTGCAATTCTACTACTTTTTCTGTGTCAGTTCAAGCTCCCTCTCTCATAGACTATTATTTCATCCCTTCTTCTCCTAAACTTTCCAATACTTTCCTCTTCCTCCTCACTCTTAGCTGAGTACTTGAAGTCTTACTTCACTGAAACTATGAAAAAAATAAGAAAAACAATATATAAATATTTCTACCATAAAATTTACCTTTTTGTGCTTTATATTCCATCTTTTTTATCTTAGAAAAAAATGTAAATGAATGAATACTTGTCTGCCTATTTAGGACAACCATCCTCTCTATTTGAAAAATAATCTAGTCCTATTGTGCAAACTCAAGGATATTACTTCTGGAGTTGCCCACAGATTTTCAAAGATAGTTTTAAAATAATTTTTTCCTCATATGTTTATTTTGTGAAATTGACCATAAGGTAAGATGTAGCTCTATTGTAGTTATATGCATTTTATTTATAATGTGGGCTTTCTCCCGTAAATTATCATTTTAGTCATATATTTTACCAAGAACAAAAGCCAAATACAAAAGATATTTACAAACAAAAAGCTTTATGGGTTTTCTTTTTTAAAAATTTTCTTTAGAGACAAGGTCTTGCTGTCTCACCCAGGCTAGAGGGCAGTGGCACAATCATGGCTCACTGAAGCCTTGATCTCCCAGCTCAAATAGTCCTCCCACCTCAGCCTCCTAAGTAGCAGAGACCCTAGACAGGCACCATCACACCTAAGAAATATTTTTATATTACATTTGTAGAGAAAGGGTCTCTGTAGGTTGCCCAGGCTGGTCTTGAACTCATGGGCTCAATTGATTCTTACACCTAGGCCACCCAAAGTGCTGTGGTTACAGGAGTGAGCCACTGCCCTCAGCCATAACATTTAGATTTTGTTTCTTTAATTGCAATAGAGACATCTGGCCTATATAGTTTTGAAAAACACATGTACATCTTTTTTACAAATTTCACTTTATGATCTATGAAGAGATGGTCCATGAGTTGTTCGAGCTAATTTTCCGCTACAAATTAAAATTATAAACAAAACATATTTTAACAGTTAACCCTGAAAAATGCCAAAATAAAATATATTTTAGAGCTCTGAAATTCAGAAAGTATATTAATCTTAAATAATTTATTGACTTTTATTAGGTAGTGAGAATTTTATTCTGTTTGCTTTAATTCAAGAAAATATAGTAGTTCTCCTTTGTTTAATTCTTCCAATTTAAACTTTTCCGTCTATTTTTTTTCAAGATTTGCTTTGTTTTCCATCTTAAGTTCTTTCCAAATTATGACTCTGTTGTATTGACACTTTTATTATATCATTAAGCTATATTATAGAACTTCTGGTTCCAGATTTGATGCAATAGTGCATAACACATTATGTTTCCCACTAAATATAAATAAAATATTTTTTTAAATTTTTTAGTATGAACTGATTCTGAAAGGTGGAGAAAATAACTTGCTAGAATCCTTGGGGACCACCCAGCTGTTTGCCTGGAGGTGGTTTTCTTTTGTTGCTTTTTTCTCTTACATGCCCTAGCCTGGGTTTTACAACTATGAACTCAAACAGAGGTAGACTTTCTAAAAATAAAAATGAAATTGAATTTTTAAGAAAATCTTGATCACTCTATTCAAATACCAACAAGAGGATACTTTCTAAGACTGGAATTCTTTGACTCTACCTCCTCTCTATAGGCAAGTGCCACAAAAGCGTGTATGCACCTATCCCTTCTCATAAGTGCTAAGAACATTGTGGAAAAGTGTGTTGGGTGCAGTCACCACCTTGTACTGAGAAAATGAAAGAATGAGAAGCACTGCTCCATTCTCCATTTGGTGAGCCATAGAAGACACCCTGAAGTCAAGTATCCCTGACTTTTACTAACCTCTAGGGCTGTGACTACAGAGATGATGGGATGGAATCTGCCGACCATGACTCCTCTGTACTATGCAAAAGACAGCAAAGAGTTGGCAACTCCCCCAGGCAGGACTAAAGTGATGAGAACATTATAAAAAGGGAGCTGGAGAAAAAGATTCTTGAAACTCATGTATCAAGTCTTGGGCAGGCTCTTCTGTGGCCTCTATGTGAAATCATTTAGAATAAACACAGCAACATTTCTGAGACCTGAACATTATAGAATGCCACCCAAGTTTCAGACTGGCCTTTGAATGGTACATTCAGAGCAGACCAGAAAAGGACTCCGAAGACTGAAAACTAAATGAACATTCTAGCTACAGTCCAAACTGGAGTCAACATGTGCAGTCTGAAATTAAATGAATTGACTGCTAATATAACTAGGTGAATGGTACACAGAACTCTATCATTATTGCAACTACTGTGGGAGCCTAAAATTGTTTCAAATAAAAGATAGACAAATTAAACAGAAAAGTATGCAGACTTTTGTAATAAATGTCAGAAACTATTGATTATTAACAGCTATGATGAGGTGTGCTTGAAGTTAATATGTAATGTTACTGGTAAATGTTGAGGCTAATAGCTGAGCTAAGGGACACAGTCACAGTTCCATTTCAAGAGATATGAGAGTTTAATTTGGGTTTAAAATGTTGATACTATCTGCGTGAGGAAATCTGTTGTTTTAAACTGGCCAGTATTCTTCCTCCACCTTTGGGTAACAAATTTGGGATATTACACCTTCCCTGTTTTGGACAGTTTTGGGGAAACTGCGTTGCCCTGCTCTGCCTTCCAAAACAACTAATGACTCACTTTTCTTTGGGAATTTGCCTCTTGTGTTGATGAGGCTAGAAGAAAAAATCAGGTGATGCTGACCCACTGTAATACAGAAATGCTTACGATATTATCCATTAAGTCTTGATACCAACTACCTAAAATTGCTGTGATTTCTGTACTTTCCAAAGTCTGTTCCTTCTGATTTTGCTCCAATCCTTTTTATTCTTCTTATGCTTTCATCAGATTCAAGTTTTTTTTTTTTTTCTTATTGACAAACAACAGAACTGTTGTAGGTGTCAATTGTATATTTTGGTAGAAATACTCAAAACAGAGGGAAACAGGTCAGAATCTAAAGAAACCACTTTGACTTTGTGTGGACATACAGATTTGAGAATCATACCAGGGGAGTGAGCAATATTTCTGACAAACGGTAAAGGGTTTAAAACAAAATTTTTGAAAATGCCCAAGATATGAGTGCTTGATAAATTATTTAAGTCAGTAACTTAATACATAACCAAAGCATTTTATGTTTTATATTTCAGCAGCAGAATCAATCTTAGATTTCATTTAGAATAAACAGTCCTCTGAAATCATAGACTTTCTGTAACTTGTTGGGACTAAACAGATATATACATATCCAAACTAAAAGCAGGTGAAAGAAAAGCCTGATCCTGAACTTACATGCCATCTGGTTCTGCAAACTTTAGAGACTACATGCACATGCCCTTTTTCTGTTCCTTATTTAAAAAAAAAAAACAAAAAAAAAAAACAAGTGGTGTATGCTGTATGTAGATACGCAATATGCTTTTTTTGGTAGTCTTTATTTAAATATTCTTTTATTTTTATGCCATGTTAAAACACAACAAACATAATAATTGCCCAACAGAAATCAAAATAGCCCAGAAAAGACTGATAAATAAATAATATGTTCAATATGTAAGTTAATTTTAAATTGCCAGTTATACTGTCAATCTCTTTACCAGCTACGCTGTTCTGTTTCTCTCCTTCAAAATTGTGCTTTGCACTTACAAAGTTTCAACAACTCTGAATAAATCCAGTCAAAATATCATACCCATCTCGATTTTTAAATGCAATTTAAATCCCATTATTTTTGTTGCAGACCACTGAAGTGCCATGATATAAAGAATCTTAGTAATTAAGATTGCTGTATTGTATTTAAACAGCATTTTGTAAAATACAGTCTAAATCAAATAGATCTATTGATCTTGTGTAGTTCTCATTAGTTATTAGAAGATTTTGACTCTGAGCCATTTTCATTTATTTATGCCCCAGTATATTAAAAAATGTTCCTTCTCTAATTTTTCTCACTTATCCTTGACATGGTTTCACATATTGCTACTCTGATTTTCCATTAGTCACAGGTTCCTTAATCACTTTCAATTATATTTTATATAATACCATTCTATAACATGGAGTTCTTGAAGTGTTTAATATTGCATCATTCAGCTAAGTTAAATACCCTAAAGAAACACTAATTATTTGATTTAAACCTACAGAACAAAGACACAGATGAAGTTTAGAGTAAGAATTGTAGCTCTGCTATTTACTCATGTCTTTAAAGAAGGCAGGGGAAAATAGCTTTGAGAGAAAGGGAGAATGAGAATATGAGAATAGAAGAACGAGAAAATATAAAGGTATTAGCACAAGGACATCTTGTGCCATAAAGATCAGAGAGCTTGCCTGTATTTTCTATTTTAATTATGAATTACTTTTGAATTACTTTGATTTTATTATTTTAAGACAGAGTCTTAATGAATATGAATATTTAGCATTTATATAGCCTGTCTTCCAAGCACTTAGCTAATTAATCTTTAAAACACCCTTGTGAGAAGGATAAGTATTATTACACCTATTTGACACATAAAGGAACAGATTCACACAGAGAGGTTAAGTGCTACAGATTCTATTTAGCAAGCAATAAAATGGCAATATGAAGATGAGAAATCTCAAATAAATGAGATCACACTTTCATTACTTAGCAAGTATCTTTTAATTTTTTATATCAAGTCAACAACTACTTATCCTATATTGACACAGCAAGAATGGTACTGTTAATAGGCAACGATAAACCATTCTGGTCTGGGGTACTAAGTAAAAGAAGATGGCTTATTAGTAACAGTGGAGTCATTTAGATGTTAGGAAAACCTCTAAAGTCCATAGTTTTTTTTTTTTTTATCTTCCCCTCCTACTTGTACCAATTGAAGGGAATTCAGCACCATATTTTGAAAACTAAAATTTCTGACCTGGGTTTTTGTTACCATCCCTCCAGACATACCTATGATCTTGCCTGCCAAGGGCAGTCTTGTATATTTATTTATTTATTTATTTTTTGGTTTGACTATTTGTTCTCCAAATCCATGGTGCTGATATCTGTTCAGGTGACAGAACTTCTAAAAATCATGATGTATTTACAAATAATTACAATGTATTGATTATCATTTTAATTTCATCCTTCAAACTTAAAACTGTATTCTTTTTAAAAACTTCAACTCTTTTGAGAAGCCGAGGCAGGTGGATCACGAGGTCAGAAGACTGAGACCATCCTGGCTAACACGGTGAAAACCCATCTCTATTAAAAATGTAAAAAAATTAGCTAGGCATGGTGGCACGTACCTGTAGTCTCAGTTACTCTGGAGGCTGAGGCAGGAGAATCCACTACACCTGGTAGGCGGAGGTTGCAGTGAGCCGAGATGGCGCCACTGCACTCCAGCCTGGGCGACAGAGCGAGACTACTCAAAAACAAAAAACTAAAAACAGAAAGAAGCCCTTGAAATAAAGAATATATGAATTATGACCATTTACTTTTGGGTTTTCTTGGAGCTCATTTTCTAGTAAAATTTCAGCACTTTCTCGCAGACAAGTTATAGCATTTGCCAATTGTTTTAAAAACATTTCAGGAAAACATTAAAATTAGCATAATGATTGAAACGACTTGCTTAGTGATACAATTTTGCTACTAATCCTATTATAAATTTTAAATGTATTGGAGTACACTCCCTCTCATAGGATATATCTGTTCCACTGGATGAAAACTTTATTATGAAGTTTTCCACTAAGTGGAAAACACAGAAACAAACATGCAGATACAATTCTCCTAAGCATAATTTTTTTTGGATTGTTTAACTTTATTCCTTCTTTCTTTCCATCTCTCTTTCGTCACGCTCTGGTAACTTGAAACATAAAACATTTTTACTTATACTATTTTTTTTATCCTTTTCAGTTTCTTGCAATCTTGTGTTGACTTTGTCTACTGAAAAATATCTCCCAGAGTAGCAATGATAACTTTATCACGAATTTAATAACCTTCTCATTATTCTCAACAGCATTCGCTATTGTCTGATACAACATCTTTTTAAGTTTTCTTTCAGTTCATATGACTGTCAGTCACCAAGTTGTGCTCAACCTGTTTCCATACTGGACAAATACCTTCTTTTAGAGCTCAAGAGCTCAATTCTGTTTCAACTATCACTTTACATTGACTGAACTCTGAAATTGGCTTCTTAAATAAACTAGCCTCCAGTTTGCCTTCATGATAACTTAAAACCCACTCTCTCCCACACCTAAAGACTATATAACTTAGTGGTTAAGACTTCAAACTCTGGTTATATTCCCTGATTTAAATTCTGTTGCCTCATATACTAGGTTCTTAAATATGAGCCAATTATTTAAAGTCTCCTTTCTTTGATTTCCTCAACTGGAAACATTGATGTATGTGAAAATCTATAAAACCTATAGAAGTCATATTTAGAACTAAATGGATAATTACTTATATTGCTTTGACAGGTGAGACTTCCTGAAACCTAGTCCTAAGTATGTGCATTTTATTCATTTGAATTTTTCAAATACTGTTATTTCTTTTAGTTCTTTCTTTGGTTAGTTGTGATGTGTTTTGGTTTAGTATTGCAGGTCTTTCCTTCTTAGTTTATTATTTTATCCCCTACCACAACTCCAAACAGAAATATTATCACTCACTCAATATAATTCTAACTTTCCTATTTTTCTCTTGATTTTACTTCTGCCTTTTGGCCCTTTTTTCAATTTCTGTATCTCAACAAACCTTTATTGTTTTCTAGAATACATAAAAGAATGTTCTCTATGAAGTTTTCCTTGGAGGAAGGCAAAATGTATTTCTCTATGGACTGCATTTCCTTAGAATTTTATTGTTACTTCTATTATGTCACTCCTTCCAATTAACAGTTAGGTCTTTGAGGACATATACGCCGTTTATTGAATTTACATTCTCTACATTGTTTTCTAATCAATACCAGGCACATAGTAGGTGGTATATTTTTGTTACATTAATTACAGTTGTATACTTCATTCTACAATAGAGTTATAAACAATTCAACATTAACTCATTAATGGATATTTTCAGCCTAGGATTGAGATATTAATGGTTACAACAAAAAGAGAAAAGAAACCCACAACAGATAATATGCTCTACTGTATTTCTCTGTTTCTCCCAATGTTTAATCCTTTGAATCACATTATAAATGATAGTATATTTTTGTAGTTTTTGCTGGGCACATAAAAATACCATAATTATAGCTTGTCTTTCTACTATTAACTCAAACCGAGAAAATGAAAATAACATTTGGTTCTATGTAAAGTTATCTGTCTATGAATAAAAATGGCTGAGGAACATGTAAATATTTTTCCCAAAATCAATCAAATGATTTTATTTACCATTTAAAAAAATTCTACATTAGCTTTTCTCTCAAGTGTGAATTAGTTCTTGATCATAGAGATGTAAAAAATGAATAGTCCCATTTAGTAAGACCTGATTAAATTCCCAAGGAAGCAAATTCAGTAGAGTCCATTTTCTTCAAAGTTAAGGTTATTTGTAAGAATAATATTACTGATATATTTTACATTTTTAATTTTAAGTATAAATTATATTTTAAGCAAGTAATGCATGTACACTGTATAATTAATTATGTAAAGTATATAATGATGGATAATTATATATTTCTCTGAGAATTGCTAAAAATCACTCAGTATCCACCAACATATTTAACCACTATAATCATATAATTATTTATACTCTGATAGTTTACACAATTAGAATTATACATACCACGTCAATGTACTTTATATCCTTCCATCAATATATTCTGTGACACTTTCTATTTTGAAAATGCAATCTAGGTATAATTTGAGAATCAATTTTCTAGAAGTATACTAGATTAAATATCTTATCAACCTTTATTATGATTATCACTGAATATCACAGCTAAATAGGTTTTTGTGGCTTAAAATATATTTAAATATAAAAGATTAAAATAGCAGCATTTTGATTGAGGAGGATTTAGAAAAGGTTAAGGGGAGTTAGATTAGGGAAAAGAGTTTAAATATAAAGTTAGGGATAAATGCAATGTACAAAGTATATGCCAATAGATCTTGGACAACTTGCTAGAGATGGGTTATAAATTTAACTCCTGAATTCTTAACAGCAGAGGAAAACATTATCAGATAGAAGCCTCATAGTGTTTATAAGATTTCAGTCAGGGCACAGTGGCTCACACCTGTAATCCCAGCACTTTGGGAAGCCAAGGCGGACAGATCACCTGAAGTCAGGAGTTTGAGACCAGCCTGGCCAACATGGTGAAACCCCATCTCTAATAAAAATACAAAAATTAACAACTTAACATTTTCCTAGAAAGCTCAAGAATAATTATAGAAATATAAAATTAACAACACCTAATTGTAAATTCATAATGATAGGTATTCAACAAAACCTTAACAACCATGAAAGTCACCAGAACAATTCAGGATCTAGCATTATTTATGGCAATGGTGGTGGCTGGGTGGGGACAAGGAGCACTTTTACAACTTCCACAATGACCTATGAAATTCACCTGTTTTGAGTAGGTATTCTCAACTTTCTCAGATTTTAGTAAATAATGTTTCTTCAAGTTTGCAAATATGTTGCTGTAGAGTTGTGACAAGTGGCACAATTATTTAACCATTTATTTTAAAAAAGTGTTTTCTCTTTGACTTAGGCACAATTCCTTTGGCTTACCTAGGTCCAAGAACCTTGATAATTTGTTTGTTTCAGCTAGTAGAGTGGCTTACTTCATTGCCATTCACAATCCACCAATGCGGAATTTCTTTAACTGAGCCTCCCACTTCCCCAACACCCACCTAAGGGTTTCCTAATTGCTGAGTCCTGAAACACCAAGAGCTTGCTCTCTGTCTATAAATGGGTGCTGCCACTTCCTCCCCAATAAATTTTCCGAAGTTGAAGTAGTAAAAGGGACTCCCAGAAGAAGCTCTCATAATATCCAGCAAACAGCTGTTGATTTTCCAAGTGATAGACATCTCCTTAACACATTTTCTTATTTTTTCTCCTTTCTTTTATTCCTTACATTTAATCATTTCTTATTCCTTAGATTTACACTTCCTATAAAATGACAGATATTCAATAAAACCTCAACAACCAGGATGTTCTCTTGCACTCATTTTATGTTTCCTTTTCTTTCATATAATATTTATTCCTCTTTACCTTTAATTATATTCATAGAGCTTTTATTGTTGTACTAATCTTTTACAAAAACCAGATCTTAAATTATTAATTTTATTGTATTTTAGTTTTCTAATTCAACTGCTTTTTTATTAATGTTGTGATTGGTTCATTTTGTTTCTGTTTATAACTCTTTGAACAGCAAACATCATTTATTTTCTTGTTTTCTTTGTATTGAAACAAGTAGTTAATGCTGTGAATTTACCTTGGCCCTGATTTAGTTATATCTCATAGGTTTTGATATAAAATTTTTAATTAACATAGTTTTCAAAAAATTTTATACATTTCTTCTATAATTCACAATTATTTCTGAAATTGTTATCATTT
Organism: Cacajao melanocephalus; assembly: GCA_963573385.1. Classification (NCBI taxonomy): domain Eukaryota; kingdom Metazoa; phylum Chordata; class Mammalia; order Primates; family Pitheciidae; genus Cacajao; species Cacajao melanocephalus. The sequence continues at coordinate 15,449 of CAUYLG010027543.1, read as the reverse complement.
TAAATCAATTATTGCTATTAATTCCTTGGTTTCTAGATGGTAAAGGCTCTGTTTTCTAATTTTATTGGTTTTTTTTTTTTTTAGTTCTCTTTTACTTTGATCAGAGAAGATTATTTGTAACAATTATTATTATTATTTTATTGGAATTTATCAAGGTTTTACTGAGTCTTAATGTGTAGTCACTTTTCCCCTGGAGTAGATTTCCTTTCTTCTTTTATGATACAGAATTTGTTATACATTCCTTAGGTCTATCTAATTAATGACTTTCTATATTATTTCTGTTTTCTTTAAAATATATTGAGATTTAAGTTTTCTGTAATTATCGAGTTTCTATTTCTCTTTGGATGTTCTGCTTTATAACAGCTTCTGCCAATATATTTGGTGCGTTTGTAATTATGATATCATAATTATTATATTGTCTTTGTGAAATATAATTTTCAATGTTATAAAGTTCATGAATTGTCTTATTTTGTTGGTATTAGACCTAAATCCTCTCTTGCAATTTCTACTTTTGTCTGTTTGCACTTGCTCATATAATTTTTCTAACTTTTCATTTTAAATTGCTCTAATTTACTAGATTCTGTAGGTACCTTTTGTATGGAGGAGAATATTAGTATTGTCTATGTAACACATTCTGGAAATCTATTTCTCTTAATGGATGAATTAAAGTAATCTATATTTTTTAAAGTTGAAAATATTTGGACTTTGAATTCATTTTATATTACTGCTTTATGAATTTGCTACCAACTCACTGGCTTAAAGTCACACGATCTTTTTATATTGCAGAAATCAGAAATCCAAAATTAATGTCAGAGAGCTAAAAACAAGGTTTTGGCATATTTGAAAAATTTTTTGAATGGACTATGCCTTTGCTATTTTAAAACTGTAGTTCTTAGAGTATTCAGACATGTTTGGATTTTGTTTTAGTGCTTATATTTGTAAACACATAATTCTCTTATGTTGTTTCTTAACATCACACCTATTATATTCCATTTCTAAATTATCTTTTTCCTCTTCTCCACCACTTCATTTAGCCAATAAGATTAAGCTTCCTAGTATTTACCTTATTCTATTTTATGTACTGATATTTCACTACTTAACTTATTAGCTCTAAATGCTAACTTATTTTTCTACAGCAAATATTGAACTGATTGGGTTTCCTAACTTAACATCTCTTTTCATTTTGTTGTGGCCACCTTCTCCATTCCAAGATTAGTCTCACCTTTGCTTTTTGTCTCAGATCTGCAATTAAAAACTTTTCACTGCTAGTCCTTTAAATTTTCTGAATAGTATGTTTATACGCTATGACTTAGCCTGTATTAGTTTCCTCAAGAGCAATATTTATAACAATATTTTAGATGATTTTATATGATTAGAACTAGTTATCTTTCAAGTTAGCAAAAGAATGGCTTATTCTTCATGTTTTCATGCAGACTTTGCTTTTTTTCCCAGTTATTTGGTATTTGTTCAGTATTTAATTTTCTGTCTACTTTTACTTCAGGAATGTTTTCCTCAGATCATTTAAAGCAGGGGTCGGAAAACTATGACCCATAGACAAATCCAGCCTATTGTAAAGCAGATTTATCTGGTCAAGTTTCACTGGAGTCCAACCACACCATCCTGTATATGTATTGTCCATGGCCGTTCGACACTACTATGGCAGAATTCGGTAGTAGTGAAAGGTGTATTTGAGTTCTACCCAGAAAATACTTGCTGACCTCTTATTTAAAGTACAGTAATCCGTCCATATTCATGGGAAATTGGTTCCAGGACTTACCACAGTTACCAAAATTCAGAATGAGCAAGTCTCTGATATTAAACGGCAAGAAATTTGCATATAACCAATGCATATACTCTCATATACGTAATATCATATCTAGATGACTTGTAGTACTTAATACAATGTAAATGATATACAAACAGTTGTCATATTGCATCTTTTATTTGTATTGTTTTTATTGTTGTATTGTTCCTTTTTTTTCCAAATATTTCAATCTATGGTTGGCTGAATCACAGATACAGAAACCATGGGTATGGAGGGCCAACCGTATTTGTTCTGTTTCATGGTTTTGGAATATATGGTAGATTAGCCTTTAAGCTCACATATTTATACCTTGTTATACATTTGCCTGTGTAACATCAAAGTCTCTCCCATTAAGATAAATTATATTTAAAATATATGTGGAATATGTTAAAAACATCTTATAACCCATTTGGCAATTTGATCTAATTATCTTATTCTGTCCATATTTATCTTGATAAAATATATGACCTTTATCATCTCCTACACATTATAATACTAAAAGAAATATAGCCATATATTCTGACATGTTTAAACAGATACTGTTAATCACATAGTGTTCATGAAATGCTGCTTCCTAGCAGGGTCAAATACAAGATAGCAATGACTTTCAAACTTCAGTGGACATCAGATTCAACTAGGGAGATTATTTGAAAGGCATTGGTTAAACTCTAATCCTGCAGATTCTAACATAGAGAGGAACTTCTTCAGAAATCTTCCCAAATACACATTTTTAGAAAGTGCCATGGGTATTTTGGCTTCAGGTGGTTTTAGATATAATTTTTTGTAATGCTGAGTTAAACTAAAATGGCATTAAAATTTATATACTATTATTCAAATTAAGAAACAAGGTTTAGTTTCTGTAAGGCATAAATATGTTAGATGATCATTTGAATAGTTTATAATAATTCAGATTAGCCAGACAATTAAATAGGTTAACTGAGCAGCAATTACATAGTCTATTTACTTAGAAATCAGATTTATAACTATTTAAATAATAGATTTGAATAATTCTCTGAATATATGTATTAATAATATTCACAAAAACAGGCAAAAATAACTGAATCTGTTCAATGGATACCTCAATTTCCTCTTTAGGGTCATTTATTTTGCTTAATGTCAGGAATTTACTTGCCTTTATTTTGTAATGGTATACTGGTAATATACTTTGGATAAAATTTGAATATGTGTCCTTGTCCAAATCACATGTTGAATTGCAATCCCCAGCAGAAATGTAATCTCCTCATTGGAGATAGGACCCAGTGGGAGGTGATTGGGTCAACGGGGGTGAATTTCTCATGAACGGTTGAGGATCACCCCCTTGGTGTTGTCCTGGCAATAATGAGTGACATTTTGAGAAATCTGTTTGCTTAAAAGTGTGGCAACTTGCTCTCTCTCTCTCTCTCTCACTCTTTCCTGCTTTCATCATATAATGCCTACTACCTGTTAGCCTTCCACCATGATTGTATTATGCATACTTCCCAGATGTCAGCAGCATACTTCCTGTAAAGCTTTCAGAACCAAGAGCCGATTAAACTTCTTTTCTTTATAAATTATCCAGCCTCAGGTATTTCTTTCTAGCAATTCGAAAATGACCTCATACACCTGGTTTACTCAAGCCAAGCAGACTAGGAGAAGCTAACCAGAATAAAATAAAATAAACTGTGTGTAAGAGAGGTAAACGCTCAATAGGCCATGACTGGAAAAAAAATACATTGTAAAGGACCAAAAATGGTAAATAAATAAGTAAATATTTACTGATTTTTTTATATCAAGAGAAGGTTAATTTATATTCAATAGCCGGTGTTTAAAGAGAAAGGACGTCATTTAGCAAATGTATGGAAGAATCTGTTCAAAGATAATAAGCAGAATATTAAAAGTATATGTTTTAGCTGGAATATTAACACATGGTACCCATCCTTACCAACAATTCCAGACATAGAACTAATTAGCTTTTTCACTGAGCATCTAAATATTTTGTTAAAGTTTTAAAGTCTGGCTGCAGCAATCCTAGAGAAATTCTGCATTACATTAGGATGAACTTTTCTACCAGGTAAGGCAAATCTAGTGAAAATAGCTACATAACTAAATAAACGTACCAAGGTGCAATGCATTTACAGTCAGAATCTCATAGACTTAAATTCAGTTTTCTACTCTATAACACATCACTGTATCAATTTTAGGATTTTCTAACTTTTAAAACATAAACATTCTTCCCAGAAACATAGTTAGATGTAAGAGGCAGACAGGAGAGAGTCTGATTGGTATGTAAAGTCAGTGATCTTGTTTGCCTGATTTAACACCTAACGAAAGAACGATTTGTCATATATGTGTGCTTTTACGAGTGTTTATTTGAACATATCAACATTTAAAAATATAACCTTAAAATTATTTAAAATGTGCCACCAGTGGAAAAGGTATTCATGTTCTTTTTCTTCACACCAGCCATATTTCATCAACTATAGTCACACTCCTCATCCTCACATGAAGCTGAAAACAGTCTAATTTCCTTTTAAGTTAATTCTGTAATTGAAGACAAAAGAAAAAAAATCAATTTTCACTTCCATATGAAATACTTCAATCTTGCTTTTATGAAATACTTTTTCCTTTTTATTTCTGTGTTCTCCATCACTACTTTCTTCAAACATTCTTTATGGTACACAATTCCCAGGCACCTAAATATGCAAAGCATATTTTCTGTAGAACATAAGTTGGTTAGAATTTTATTTGGGATTGTAAGCTTGGAGTGCATCATAAATTTTGTGATATATTATGATCAGCAGCATTATTTTCCACTGGGAGTGTTTTATGCTTTATAAATACAGACTGATTTACTTTTTAATTATCCATTTATTCTAGTTAGGTATTAATTATTTTATTTGCATATGTATAAAATATACATAATAATTCACATATATATTATTTGAAATTGTATTTGATATATATATGTGTATATATATGTATGTATAAAATTGTCACTTAGGATGAATTAAAAATCTGATTTCTTTACAGCAAATGATCTCTAAACTGTGCTAGTTTTTTTCCAACCTAAATTTAGGACATTATATGTGACCCCAGTATATTTCACCTAATTGATTGGGTGTATTTGACATTATAGTCAGATTTTTTTTTTAATTTTAACTATTTTCTCTTTTAGTTTATGTACTCTCTTCTAATTTGTTGCCCTGCAATTTTTAAAAGTATGTCTTTCTATTGCATATGCCGCTGGTGAAATAAGGCATATAATAAATACAACGTTAGATCATGAAATTAAATATATATTTTAATTAAAGAGTTAGGTTATAGTTTTCAGTGTACAAATAGTACACACACTGAAGGACAATTATAGTTATTTAGAAAAATACTTTAAAGCAGTAGGTGAAGCAAAGAGGCACAGGACACTATTAGGAGTCTAAGTGTATAGGAAAGGAAAAGAGTAAGTGTTATAAAAATAACTACAATTTAAGGATGAGTAAAATAATTACCTTACAGGCAAGATTGTGAAACTCTTTTGAATTTCAAAAGGAAATGAAATGTAGTGTTTCTATTTGAATTTTGAAAGCTTAAATAATTGAGAGGAGTCTTTAAGTGTGCGTTGACTATCAGGTACCATGAAAAGTAAAGCATAATAAATACAGCAACAGGCAAACCATGAAGCTTAAGTAACTAAACTAATTATGAACACTGTGAGATATTAATTTCCCCATTTACATTTATAAAACTAAGATTGCATAAGATTCCTCATGAAAGTTTCATTCAAAAGTAAGACATTTTTCCTGAGTTGGTTATAAGAGTGAAGAAACATTTCAAAATGTAATTGAAGAATGTCTTATTGAGCAATTCAGTCTACCAAATATTTAGATGAATATAAAGTGAAAGACAGATAAAACCAGTTAAGAATAATCTATTTGAGAACACGAGTGCCGAAATTGAATAGAAATAATAGAGGTCAAAAAATGTGCTATATTTTGTCGATATTTGTGACATTAGATCGGAATTGTTAACATGAAAGTAATTAAGAGATTTCTTTCTACATGTAATATAGATAAAAAATGGATGAATTTGTCATCATGTTTCTCCAAGTAATCTTTAGTAAAGAAATAGTAAACTTTGTTAATTAAACTTAGTTTAACTTTTCTTAAATAACTGACATGTAGGAAAGTTTATCTCCAGTAATATATTATAACTTAATTTTGTTTGTGTGTATATACTAAAATAAACATTAAGTTAATTCTAAATGTAAAAATATATGTTTGGTCTATTAGTTAAACATAGATTGATGCAGTTATTTTTCAATATGTATTCATATCAATTTGTATATAGCATTCTGCTGCCAATGACCACATGTCCTAGAAAAACTTGCCTTGATAACTATTTTTAATATTTTAGCTAAATACTTATGAAGTATCATTAACTTGAAATTATAAAAGGGCTGTATTTAAAATTAAGACCATAAAGTATAGAATTTGACTTTCTGTAAAGATGATTTAAGGCAGTGATCTCTGAAGTCAATCTTTCTGAGTGAAAACTATTATTCAAAAAAACCATTGGTTCAATAATTTTCAGAGGTTGTTGGAAACATTCCTAATCAAGACACACACACAGGCCAGGAGTGGTGGCTCACACCTGTAATCCCAGCACTTTGGGAGGCCGAGGCAGACGAATCACAAGGTCAGGAGATCGAGACCATCCTGGCCAAAATGGTGAAACCCCATCTCTACTAAAAAATACAAAAAATAGCTGGGCATGGTGGTACGTGCCTGTAGTCCCAGCTACTTGGGAGGCTGAGGCAAGAGAAATGCTTGAACCCGGGAGGAAGAGGTTGCAGTGAGCCAAGATCATGCCACTGCACTCCAGCCTGGTGCCTGGCAAGAGAGGGAGACTCTGTCTCAAAAAAAAAAAAAAAAGACACACACACACACACACACAGGTATACATGGAGAGAGCAAAATGTAATAACAATTGACAAATGTAGGTGAAAGCTATATAGATTCTTTTCTGTATGTCTAGGATTTTTTCCAAATAATTTAAAGGAAATAAAATTTAAAAATAATTCTAAACACAAAATCAAGGGATGTTGTGTTTCTCTAAAATTAGATTATTCATAGAAATATTTTCATTTCAAATTTATCATTAGGAAGGTATAACTCTCAAAAAATATATCTATATTTCTGTTGTGCTTTATGTTTTTAATGCAATGCTTTTCAGAGTTTCTTAAATAAAAGCAATATTTGACTTTTTTTTCTTTTTTTTTGAGACAGAGTTTAGCTTTTGTTTCCCAGACTGGAGTACGATGGCACAATCTCAGCTCACCTCAACCTTTGCCTCCCAGGTTCAAGCGATCTTCTGCCTCAACCTCCCAAGTAGCTGGGATTACAGGCATATGCCACCAAGTCTGGCTAATTTTGTATTTTTTTAGTAGAGATGGAGTTTGTCCATGTTGTTCAGGCTGGTGTTGAACTCCTGACCTCAGGTGATTCACCTGCCTCAGCCTCCCAAAGTGCTGGGATTACAGTCGTGAGCCACAGCACCTGGACAATATTTGATATATTTTTATTTTCACTGGAACTATATAAGTAAGTAAAGATTTCTTGTCCAGTATGATTTCAACTTTAGTAATGCAAACTTTAAACTTCAGGAATCACTGGAGTAATTCATCTAATTTTAAAAAGCTGAAAAAGACAAGCTGTATAATACCTGCTATGAATTACTGTTATAAGGATCACTAGGTCCTAGAAAAGCAGTAATGTTGCCACTATTTAAAAAAATTAAAACCACATTTCTTTTGTAGAATTTTATATTTCTTAATTAGTCATACTCGATGTAGTTCTTTGGTAGTTACATTTTGGAAGTCCTAGGACTTGTTGCTGCCATCAGGAAAAGGCCACACATCATTTTCCTATAGTAATAAGAAAAATCAGTTAGAAAATAAAATGCTAATAAACTTCTGATGTAAAAGAAACCAAATTATTTGAAACAATATTATACATTTTATCAACTTATTAAAAAACATATTAACTAAAATATACAAGGTGTGTCAGCATATATATTTGCATATATGTAATGTTATTTGGAATGCTAATAACTACAGTCATTAGTGATTAAAATGTTTTACAGAAATTTACAACTCTGTGTGAAAAATGAATAGGCAATATAACTTTTAGATTTTGGAACATATTATATGTGTGTATGTGTATGCGTGTGTATGTAATTTGTCTTTCAAATAGCTCAAGTATTTTACATGTAGTCTCCATTATATATATTTCTAAATTTTTCTGAATCAGATTTGATCTTTCCCAACATATATGCAAAACAAGTAAATCTGTTTTTACACTTTGGTTATTTTGCCCACTCAAAACAAACAGTATAAGACGAAATTCCTTTGTCTTTACCAATCTGTGTTGATTCATTTGTTTATTCGGGTACTATGTTTCTAATAGCTTTCAACATAGCATATAGTAAATTAAAGGTAGTAAAAAATATAAAATAATTATGACAAAAACTAGCTCCATTTCTTTTTATTCATAGAAAATACATGCAAAAATAACAACACTCTTTGTAAAAATATAGAATTTTTCACATTTTAAAATCTCAGATATTGAGATTTTTACAATCTTACAATCAATAGTCATTCAACTTATACTTTGAAATTTAATAGGTCATAAAATGGTGTATGTCATATATATATATATATATATATATATATACTTTTTAAGATAGAGAGAAAGGAATTATATTAGTGGTTTCCTAGGGTTTCAGTTGGAATCAGGACTGATAGCAGATGGTAATTTTCTGAGGGGATAGAAAATATTCCATATTTTGATGAGAGAGCGGTTTGCACAAGAGTATATATTGGGAAAAGGCATTAACATTTAGAAATATATTAACGTTGTTGTATGTAAATTGTACCTCAATATTGTTAACTTATAAAAGTGTGATATTATTCTAATTTCAATATTTAAAACTAAATATATCAGTTGAACTATGAAGCAATAAGTGAATGAACGTGTATTATTAGATGTCCAAGAAGTATCCAGTCATATGCTAACTGGAGGAGGTGATCTAAAGTAACCGTAAAAGAAGATTGATGTCTTTATAAGGTTTTGAATTGATTTGGAATATAATATGAAATAATTAGGGGATCACTGTTGAAAATTGGATTGTGTGGCAGTAACTATGTATCCAATAACTATTAAGGAAGTATTTTTCATGTTGATATAAATAGTACAGACTACTCTAAGGAATGTTCTTTTATAGCCAGTGGAATTTTAAGTAAGATTAAAAGAGGTATATTAACTGAATAAACTGATATTATTGCAATTTGTAACAGGATGGTGAAATAGAGAATTGAATTTTAGGAAGCCCAAGTAAATAATAGCAAGTACGCCTGGCATGGTGGCTCACGCCTGCAATCCCAGCACTTTGGGAGGCTGAGGCGGGTTGATCACCTGAGGTCAGGGGTTCGAGACCAGCCTGCCCAACATGGTGAAATTCTGTCTCTACTAAAAATAAAAAAAATTATCTTGGCATGGTGGTGTTCCCTTGTAATCCTAGCTACTTGGGAAGCTGAGGCAGGAGAATGACTTACACTCTGTAGGCTGAGGTTACAGTGAGCCAAGATCACACCATTGCACTCCAGCCTGGACAAGAAGAGCAAAACTCTGTCTCAAAATGATGATGATGATAATAATAGCAAATAAATAAGGCAACATTGTGTAATGCCTTGACAACATATGAGATTTTCATTCGAGGGGATGTAGTAAACTAGGAATCTTGAAATGCCGTTTCTTTTCAAAGCAGAAACATACTTTTGATGTACAGCTGCTGTAATTTACTTTGCTTTCTGGCCTCTCAATTCTGTTCCATTAGTCTATGTGTTTGTTTTTCTACCAGTATCATCTTGTTTTGGTGAGTATAGCCTTGCAGGACATTTTGAAGTTAGGCAATGTGATTCTCCAGCTTTGTTCTTTTTGCTTAGGATTGCCTTGACTATTCAGGCTCTTTTTTGATTTCCTATGAACTCTAGAATAGTTTTTTCTTATTCTTTGACAAATGTCATTGATAGTTTGATAGAAACAGCCCTGAATATGTAGATTCCTTTGAGACAGAGGGCAATGTTAACGATACTGATTCTTCCTATTCAAGAACATGGAATGTTCTTCTATTTGTTTGTGTCATCTCTGATTTCCTTGAGCTGTGTTTTGTAATTCTCATTGCAGAGATTGTTACTTCTTTGCTTAGCTGTATTCCTACTTATTTTATTGTTTTTGTGGCAATTGTGAATCCCAGTTTGATTCTCAGCTTCGTTGCTCTTGGTGTATAGCAATGCTCCTGATTTTTGTACATTGATTTTGTATCCAATATTTTTGCTGAAGTTGGTTGTCACCTCAAGGAGCTTTTGGGCAGTGACTGTAGGGTTTTCTAGCTATAGAATCATGTCATCTTCAAACAGGGATAGTTGGACTTTCTCTCTTCCTATTTTGATGCCTTTTATTTCTTTCCCCTACCTGATTGCTCTGGCCAGAACTTCCAGTACTATTAAATGGGAGTGATAATAGAAAGTATGCAATTCCTGCTCCAGTTTTAAATGCAAATGTGTCCAGCTTTTATCCATTAAGTATGATGTTGGCAGTGGGTTTGTCATAGATGCTTCTTATTATGTGTTCTTTCAATATCTAATTTATTGAGTGTTTTTAACATGAAGGAGTTTTGAATTTTGTTGAAAGCCTTTTCTGCATCTATTGAGATAATCATGTGGTTTTTGTTTTTAGTTCTGTTTATGTGATGAATCACATTTATTGACTTTCATATGTTTAGCCAACTTTGCATCTCAGTGATAACTATTTGTTCATGGCGGATTAGCTTTTCGATGTGCTGTCAAAGTCAGTTTTCTAGTATTTTGTTGAAAATATCAGTGTATTTTCACACTGTTATAAAGAACTACCTGAGTCTGGATAATTTATAAAGAAAAGAGGTTACATTGACTCATAGTTGCACATGGCTTCAGACAACCTACAATATGGTGAAAGGTAAAAGGGAAGTAAGTCACATCTTAGATGATGACAGGAGAAAGAGAGTATGCAAAAGGGGAAGTGCCACATACTTTCAAACAACAATTTCCTGTGAGAACTCACTCACTATCATGAGAACAGAAAGGGGCAAGTTTGCCTTCATGATTTAATTATCTTCCACTCAGACTCTCCCTAATATGTAGGGATTACAGTTTGAGATGAGATTTACGTGGGAACAGAGAGCCAAATCATATCAATGTTTATTAAAGATATTGGTCTAATGTTTTCTTTTTTCATTGTGTGTCTGCCAGAATTTGGTATTAGAATGATACTTGCCTTATAGAATATGTTGAAGATGAGTCCCTGTTCCTCAATTTTCTGAAACAGCTTCAATAGGAATGGTACCAGCTCTTCCTTATATCTGGTAGAATTCAGGTATTAATTCATATATTTCTGAGTATTTTATTGGGGGGATGGTAGACTATTACTGATTCAATTTCAGAGCTCATTATTGGTATGCTCAGAAATTCAGCTTCTTCCTGCTTCAGTTTTGGGAGGGTGTATGTGTCCAGGAATTTATCCATTTCTTCTAGATTATCTAATTTTGTGTGTGTAGAAGTATTTCTGTGGGGTCAGTGGTAATGTCCCCTTTGTTGTTTATGATTGTGTTTATTTGAATCCACTTTCTTTTCTTTATTAGCCTAGGTAGTAGAGTATCTATCTTATTATTGCTTTCAAATAACAAACTCCTGATATTTTTTCATTCTTAAAGAACTACAAAGAGACTTAGATTCCCACACAATAATAGTGCAAGGTTTCAATACCACACTAACAGTATGAGATAGATCACCAAGGCTGAAAATGAACAAAGATATTCAAGACCTGAATTTAACACTTGACCAAGTTGACTTGATAGACATTTATAGAAGTCCCTATGCAAAAAGAACAGACTATACATTCTTCTCATCACCACATGGTACATGCTCTAAAATTGACCATGCAATCTGAAATAAGACAACCCTCAGCAAACTCAAAATAATTAAAATCATAACAACAACACTCTTGGATTATAGTCCAATAAAAATAGAAATCAAAGTCAGAAAATTGCTCAAAAACATACAATTACATGGAAACTAAAGAACCTGCACCTGTACAACTCTTGGGTAAATAATAAAATTAAAACAAAAGTGGAAAAAGTTCTTTGAAGCTATTAAGAACAAAGACAAAATATACCAGAATCTCTGGGGCATGGCTTAGGCAGTGTTAAGTGGAACATTTATAGCACTAAATACCTACATCAGAAAGTTCAAAAGATCCTAAATTCCATCCTAATGTCACAACTAGAAGAACTAGAGAAACAAGAGCAAACCAACGCCAGAGCTAGCAGAACACAATAAATAACCAAAATCACAGTTGAAACAGATAGAGACACACACACAAAAGGGAAACCCTTAAGACAAAATTATTAAGTTAAATTGACCAAGGAAAGTTGATGTAAATTGTTGGGCCGGCAGGTACGCAGAAGGCAAGAGTTGAGCTTTGGGAGCCTCCACCTTTATTTCAGAGGATGCATGGAAAAACCTGGATGTCGAGGCAGAAGTCTGCTGCAGGGGCAGAGCCCTCACAGAAAACTTTTGCTAGTGCAGTGCAGAAGGGAAATGTGGGGTTGGAGCTCTCATACAGTCTCCACTGGGGCACTGCCTAGTGGAGCTGTGGAAAGAGGGCCACTATCCTCCAGACCACAGAAAGGTAGATCCACTGATAGCTTCCCTCATGCACCTAAAAAAGCCACAGACACTCAACTCCAGCCTGCGAAAGTAGCCTGGGAAAGCAGGGCCTGTATCCTGCAGAGCAACACGGCTGGAGCTGCCCAAGGTGGTGGACGCCCACCCCTTGCATCACCATGCCTTGGATGTGAGACATGGGGTCAAAGAGATTTTGGAGCTTTAAGATTTAATGACTGCCTTCCAGGGTTTTGGATTTGCATGGGAAACTACAGTCCCTTTATTTTGGCCAGTTTCTCCCTTTTCAAATTGGGGGTACTGAATGCTTGTATCTCTACTGTAATTTGGAAGTAACTCACTTGTTTCAAATTTCACAAGCTCATAGGCAAAGTCTCAGATGAGACTTTGTACTTGGACTTTTGGATTAATGCTGGAATGAGTTAAGACTTTAGGAGACTGTTTGGAAGGTAAGATTGGCTTTGAAATGTGAAAGGAACATGAGATTTGGGAGTGGCCAGGGGCAGAATAACATGGTTTGACTCCGTTCTCACCAAATCTTGTCTCTAGTTGTAATCCTCACATGTGGAGAGAGGGACTTGGTGGGAGGTGACTGGATCATGGGGGCAGTTTCCCTCATGGTGTTCTCGTGATATGAGTGAGTTCTCACCTGAACTAGTGGTTTCAAAGTATGGCACTTCCTTGTGCTCTCTCATTCTCTCCTGCTGCTTTGTGTAGAAGGTGCCTGGCTGCTTCTACTTCACCTTCTACCATTATTGTAAGTTTTCTGAGGCGACCCCAGCCATGTGGAATTGTGAGTCATTAAACATCTTTGTTTACAAGTTACTCAGTCTCAGGTAATATCTTTATTGGAGTGTGAAGATGGACAAATACACTATGCAAAGCAAACTGTCAGGCACATGAATAATTAGAAAGTCATAACCAATTTAGTAAAACTACCAGATATTAAGAATACAGTAGAATGTTAAAATGAATTCATAGGGAAAAGAGATTTCCTTCAAAATAATGATACTGACATCAGGTTTTGCAATTACAGAAAAGTCTATTTGATGTGGAATTATCTTTAAAACTGTGATGGAAACTAATAATTGGTCTTGAATTGCATACCTCAGGAAACTATCATTTGAGCACGAAGCCAAAGGTAAAACTTTGTTTTAAATACTACTCATACATTTTATGGCTGCATAATGTTTTACTGTGTATATATACCACATTTTCATTATCTAAACGACTATTGATGGGCACCTAGGTTGATGTCCTTTGCAACAACATGAATGCAGCTGGAGGCCATAATCCTGAAAAAAATTAACACAAGAAGAAAGAACCAAATTCTGCATGCTCTCACTTATAAACGGGAGCACACATGGACATATACCTGGGAATGACAGACTGAACTACCAGCGAGGGAAATCCTATTAGAAATTCAAAACATGGAGATTAAAACAACAATGAAAATATGTTGGGCTTAAGAGTAATTAGGTAAGCAAAGCAGTATGTACAATTCAATTTTTGGCTTTATGTTGTGAATGTTTTCTAGCCAAAGATTACTAAGAAATTCACTTCCAGTTGGCTTTATTGACTGGTTGCAATAGGAAAACCTCATCCAATGGGAAATCTTGAGAGGTCTCATTAAAAGGATATGAGAAGGCTTATTGTAAGATTTAGATTTGTGCTAGATGCTTTTGGAGATTCTTTAAGGTAGTGCTTTACTATAGATTGAATGCTCTCAGGAAGTGAGGAGAATTCTGACTAGTTACTTTTTTTTAATTGCATTTTAGGTTTGGGGGTACATGTGAAGAACATGCAAGATTGTTGCATAGGTACACACATGGCTACCTTCCTCCCCATCTCCTATATCTGGCATTTCTCCCCATGCTATGTCTTCCCAACTCCCCACCCCCCACTGCCCCTCCTGTATTTCACCTTGACAGACCCCAGTGTGTGATGCTCCCCTCTCTGTGTCCATGTGTTCTCACTGTTCAACACACACCTATAAGTGAGAACATATGGTGTTTGATTTTCTGTTCGTGTGTCAGTTTGCTGATAATTATGGTTTCCAGGTTCATCCATGTCCCTACAAAGGACACGAACTCATTGTTTTTTATGGCTGCATAGTATTCTGTGGTGTATATGTGCCATATTTTCCCTTTCCAGTCTATCATTGATGGCTATTTGGGTTGGTTCCAGGTCTTTGCTATTGTAAACAGTGCTGCAATGAAGATTTGTGTGCATGTGTCCTTATTGTAGAATGATTTATAATTATTTGGATATATACCCAGTAATGGGATTGCTGGGTCAAATGGAATTTCTATTTCTAGGTCCTTGAGGAATCGCCACACTGTCTTTCACAATGGTTGAACTAATTTACACTCCCACCAACAATGTAAAAGTGTTTCTGTTTCTCCACATCCTCTCCAGCATCTGTTGTCTCCAGATTTTTTAATGATCGTCATTCGAACTGGGGTGAGATGGTATCTCAATGTAGTTTTGATTTGCATTTCTCTAATGACCAGTGATGATAAGCATTTTTCATATGTTTGTTGGCCTTATGTATGTCTTCTCTTGTAAAGTGTCTTTTCATATCCTTCACCCACTTTTGAATGGGCTTGTTTTTTTCTTGTAAACCTGTTTTAGTTCTTTGTAGATTCTGGGTATCAGCCCTTTGTCAGATGGGTAGATTGCAAAAATTTTTTCCCATTTGGTTGATTCCTGATTCACTCTAATGAATGTTTCTTTTGCTGTGCAGAAGCTGTGGAGTTTGATTAGGTCCCATTTGTCTATTTTGGCTTTTGTTGCCAATGCTTTTGGTGTTTTGGTCATGAAGTCCTTGCCTATGCCTATGTCCTGAATGATTTTGCCTAGATTTTCTTCTAGGGTTTTTATGGTGTTAGGTCT
>CAUYLG010027542.1:0-76000 GCA_963573385.1 Cacajao melanocephalus | reverse complement strand
GGGGGGGGTTTTCTCGTGTGCTGACCTGTTGTCACTGAACCCCCGCCGGGTTCAAAAATTTTTCAAAAAAAAAAAAAAAAAAAAAAAAAAAAAAAAAAAAAAGGAATGCTTAACCTTATTTTGGAAATGTGTCTTAAAGTTTTCTTTAGACTGGAATGAATTCTCATTTTTTTTTTTTTTTTTTAGAGACAGGGTTTTCTTCCAAAGTACTTCGATTACAGGTGTGAGCCATGATGCTCAGCCAGATTCTCATTCTTATGAATCACTGAATCACAGACTAGTTCTTCAGTATCACTTTATTCAACCTCTGTGGTAGATACTTATTTTTGCAGTAAACCTTTTTGTGCTTCTGCTGTGTCCAGGGACCAAACAGAGGTGAATAAACACTGTTCCTCCCCTCAAGGAACTCCCACTCTAATGGGGGAAGGCAACACATATTAACAAATGCAGTGCAGTGTGGTAACTTGGCAGAGGGACGCAGAGAGGGCCATGGGGGCCTGGGATGGAGGAGTCTCAGCCTCTTTCAGTTGTCCAACTCCTGCTTGAACAACTGCAATGATGTAGGTTCACTACAGTTTAGGTCAGCCATTTCTACTGTTGAACAGTTTTCATTGTTAAAAGGCTTTTTCTGCTTTGTTTTATTTCGCTTTAATGGTTGACCCCAAATTGGCCACCGTAGAATGTCTATTTATGGGTTCTAGTTGAGTCCTCTGGAGCAGCGCTACTCTACTTGAGTGCTTTGCAAAGATCTGTGATGAGGGCCAGTTTTTCCTTTACATTTCTAATCTGTCATGGAGGCTGTTAGAAAACACAGTAAGAATGGATTCAAAAGGAGAAAAAAAGAAAACCAGAGATATAAAAAATCCAAGCCCTGATTTTTCACTGTTAGATTCAACAGACATAAAAGGACTCAGTCATAAATGTTATAAATGTTTCTGTTTCTTACTCTTAGATGCCGTACCCCTTTCCTCACACACCAGGAACAAACAGTTGAAAAGAGACAGTGGTCCTCATACTATACTGCCTAGCACATGGTATGGTGGCACATGACACTGGCTGTCCCTCCAAAGAGTCGATTGTAAAATTTTCCCTTTTTAATTTATTTCTGAGTCAGGGCCTTGCTCTGTCATCCAGGCTAGAGTGCAGTGGTAGGAACATGGCTCACTGCAGCCTTGACCTCCTGGGCTTAAGTGATCTTCCCACCTCAGCTTCTTGTATACTTGGAACCACAGGCAGGTGCTACCATGCCTGGCTAGTTTTTTTATTTTTTGTAGGGATGGCGTGGGGCGGGGGGGGTCTCACTTTGTCGCCCAGGCTGGACTTGAACTCCTAAGCTCAAGCGATCCTTCTGCCTTGGCCTTCCAAAGTGCTGGGATTACAGGTGTGAGCCACTGCGCCTGGCCCTCTTCTGCTTCTAATTAAAGTTTAGAGTTAGCCTGTTGCCTTTCCTCCAATAAAAACAATTTCTGTACTTTTATAAAATGTAGTCTAGCTCTTGCTGGCACGCATTGTTTCAGTACAGTGATGAAACAGAGGATGGTCAGAGCCAAGAACACCGGAGAGGTGACAGTGCAGGTCCTCACAGTTCAGAGTGTTGCTCACTCCTTCTGACATCACACTTAGCACTACCACCTTCAGCTCAGCTCATAAACTTTCTGGTGCACGTGCTTTTTGCAAGATACCGTGGTAGGTGCTGGGGATGCAAAGATGAACAGTACACGATTCCTGCTTTAAAGGGCTTATGCTCCTATAACGGGGAGACTTGAACCATGTTTTGTTTTTAATGGATCTTGATATACTCACAGAAATGGCATAAAATATGTATTCTTGATAATTTCTTGAATTTTACTACTTTACATTTCAAATGAGTTGTAGAACTAAAAAGGAAAGAGTAGATACAGAACAAAACACATAGCAATGTGAGTTCATACAGAATTCTCATTAAGGATTGGGTGCAGTGGCTCATGCCTGTAATCCCAGTACTTTGGGAGGCCAAAGTGGGCAGATCACCTGAGGTCAAGAGTTCGTGACCAGCCTGGCCAACATGGCAAAACCTTGTCTCTAGTAAAAATACAAAAATTAGCTGGATGTGGTGGTATGTGCCTGTAATCTCAGCTACTCGGGAGGCTGAGGCAGGAGAATCACTCGAACTTGGGAGGCGGAGATTGCAATGAGCTGAGATCAAGCCACTGCCCTCCAGCCTGGGTGACAGAGTGAGACTTTGTCTAAAAAAAAAAACAAGCTGGGTGCGGTGGCTTACGCCTGTAATCCCAGCACTTTGGGAGGCTGAGGCGGGTGGATCATGAGGACGGCTTTGAGACCAGCCTGACAAACGTGGTAAAACCCCATTTCTACTAAAAATACAAAAATTAGCTGCATGGTGCCGCACACCTGTAATCCTAGCTACTTGGGAGGCGGAGGTTGTGGTGAGCCAAGAGTGCGCCATTGCACTCCAGACTGGGAGACAGAGCAAGACTCCATCTCAAAAAAAAAATACTAATAATTCTCATTAAGAATTTTCATAATTAGTCCAGGCACAGTGTTTCATGCCTGTAATCCCAGTACTTTGGGACCCGAGGCAGGTGGATCACTTGAGGTCAGGAGTTTGAGACCAGCATGGCCAACATGGAGAAACCCCGTCTTTACTAAAAATACAAAAGTTAGCTAGGCATGGTGGTGTGCACCTGTAATCCCAGCTACTTGGTAGGCTGAGGCAGGAGAATTGCTTGAACCCAGAAGGCGGGGGTTGCAGTGAGCCAGATCACACCACTGCACCCCAGTCTGGGTAACAGAACTAGACTCTGTCTCAAAAAAAAAAGAATTTTCATAATTACTTAAAATCATTTGCAATTATGATTACAGTAATCTTTTAGATTTTTTGCACAGAACAAAATTTCCCCATGATAGATATCAAAATTTAAAATGATATCATCCTGGGGGTTGGAGTCATCCACACTGTTATCCAAACATAATTTGAAGGCACCAAATACAGACAGTCAGTTTTCTTCTTTGTAAGCCAAGTTATTTTTCTTAGGGAACTAGTTTTATTAGATAAGTCATTCTAGAAGGGGTTTTATCTGAGAAACCTTTTAAACCAAGGCCTAAGCAAAAATTATATATATCTATATATAATTTTCATATATGACAAAATAGAGCATCTCATCGTTTTATCTCACATTTTAAAATGATTCTTCAGAACTGATAACTTTCTCTTATATCTAGTTGTTGTCTTCCAGGTATTTAGTCCTTAAGATGACAATAATTTATAGCATCCTTTGTACAAATAAACCATGTTTATGTAAATGCTTCTTTTAAAGTTGAGTATGCTGTAACATGGCCAACCTTTATTGGACACATTTTTGATTAATCAGGATTTTTATCACATGTTAAATGATTTTCTAGTTTTCCTGAGCATTGTCTGTGTTTCATCTCTTAGATATCCACAAACATCAGTCACACATGCAGAGTAGCT
The DNA here is from genome assembly GCA_963573385.1 of Cacajao melanocephalus. Taxonomy (NCBI): domain Eukaryota; kingdom Metazoa; phylum Chordata; class Mammalia; order Primates; family Pitheciidae; genus Cacajao; species Cacajao melanocephalus. Next base: position 72,528 of record CAUYLG010027542.1, on the reverse strand, counting down.
TGATTAACATCAAAATCACTTAAAAACTCTATCTTCGATTATAGATCTCTCTCTGAATTGCAGATACTAGAAAATACATCAGGTATTGGATAAGGATTAGAGAGGCTGGACCTTTGAGATTTCTTTCTGACTGAGGGCAAACTCTAATCGTGAGTGGGAGGCTCAGTCTTACACCTGTATTCAGATTCTTACAATGAGTGTTATTTGAATTTGTTCAGCAGTAATTGAACTGTATGTTTGGTTGTTTGATCTGCAGAAAAAACCTAAAAACATTTTCAAAGTTTTTTGAGCTCTGAAGACAGCAGATTCAAATATTTAAATTTAAATAATGAAGTTTCACAAATGTAGAGAGTTGAAAACACCAGAGTCAACTTAAATTCTGTTGTTGGGAATTTGTGTTGTGCTTTAAAAGGGTTTCGAGTTTCCACAAGTGGGATGAGAACTGGCTTCTGTGGGTTTGCACCCGCTCCTGTGAACCACTTGTGCACATATCCTCCCAGCTCTGTTCTGTGACTTCATGGCGGCAGGGTGGCTTGAAATCTGCCATCTTGGGCATCTCACCATGAAATTTGCAAACACTAAATATGAGAGCTTTTTTTTCCTCTTGGAGAGAATTGATTGTTATACATTTACCAGTACAGCACGGTTTCAGCTTCAAACTTACGAGTATAGATAAAAATTTATGCTGATCATATTTGCATAGTTTTAAAAGGGACTCCCTCAGACACTTTGGAAAGCTCCCTCTCTGCTTGGTACTATTCTATAAACAGGGGATATAAAGATTCATAGAAAGGCTAATGTTTTTGAGTAGTTAATGTTCTGTAAATAACCGAAGGGGAAAAATTCTTTGTAGAGGTTAAAATCAGATAATGATTTTTTAAATGATTAGTTCATAGATTGTTGGCATTTTGTACTGCAGAATGAGTGACATGCCAATGATGTTGGCTATACATTAAAATAGCTCACCACAGGTAACACACCAGGTATTGTTTAAAAATTATGTTTATTTAGTTCATGGCTTACTTTACATATACTCTATGTTACATCCTAGATAACATATAGTATATGTATAGCATATTAGTTAGCATATTATTAGTTAATTAAAATAAGGCAGTGTATCTGATAATGTCCTTATTGATAGCTTTGGCAAGTGAAGGCTTCTCTGAGTGTCTTCAGGAATTGATTTTACGGGCTGGAAAGATGAAAAATTCAGCATGCACACATGCTGTTGGTATTTAAATTAAAATAAGAGTCTGTGGAACGAAGTACAATTAAACTTTATGTTAACCATTTGGGGGGCCTTTGAAAACACAGGCCAGTGATCTAGGGGCCCATTGCTTTGTTCACAAAATTCAAGTAAAGCATCTGGGACTTAGAGAACCAGTCCACACTTTTATCTTTGAACATCCTCTTCTGGCAATGCATGCTAAGGTGGAAGGAATGATTTGTCTGTAATAAGAGGTTCTCTCCTAATTAGGAGTATCAGGTCTGCTATTGCCTATCACATTACACACTGAGGTGAAATCCCCTTGTGAGGGAAAAGATGAAAGGATAGGTATTTACAGGTCTTGCACCTCTGGATTCCCTTTAACCTTTCTGAGCGACTAATTCCCTTTGCTCCACTGGGCTGTCAATCCCAGTGGGCAACCCAGACTTCCTCTGGGTTCCTTTCACGCACACTTTGCTTATCTGTCTGAGTGGCATTTGTCTGATCTTTCTTGTGCATGTTTTTACTTTTAAGATCTTTGCTTTCTTATGTAAAAAAGGCAATTAGACTCATATCTGTTTATTTTAAACAAAATGGTTGTTAATTAGTGTGATCAAAAACGCTGCCATTGTAGACTATGGGTTCCACTTTGTAGTTGCAGTAAATTGAGTATGGTTTGGTGCCAGCTGACATGATAACAACTCAAAGTCTGGCTTTTTAAAAATTAATGAACAAACACATTTATGAGGCTTTGTTTTGTCTGGTTTAGATCTATAGGCTCTGAATGCATCAGAGTTCTTTTTTTATTTTAACTGACTAAGGCTGTTGCTGATTAAAAGTGCATAAACTTATTGAAAAACTTTTTTGATAATATAACTGATGTGTGAAAGCTACACCATTTTCATTTAATTGGTTCAGTTATGATTTTATAAGTTGGAGTACAAAGTATGCTTACTTAGCCCATTAGTAACACACCCTAACATTTCTTTTTTATTAAGTCATCAACTTAGCAGACCTTTAGAAACATCTTAAATTATCAGCCCCTGCTACCCCGCCCATCCTCATTTAACATTTAAAAGAAACAAGTAGATTCTAGGTACTTATTTAATTTAAAACAACTTCAAGAGCATGGGTCAGTATGAGGTAACCCAATCTCATACATCTTTTATCATCTATAGTATTTTACAACGATAATTAATGCTCAGGATAATGGTGATGGGGCACTGTCATCTTTACAGAAAGATTCGATTACGTTCATGATATATGACTTCCAAGGCGGAAAGTTCTAACAACACGTGTTCACATGTTTTTTATATTGAGTATTTAGACAAAAATAAATTTCTAGTTAGGTAGTCAGAAAAATTAAATTAGAATGCAGTTTACCAGAACATCCCAGTTTTTTAACATTCTGGTTAACTGAAGTTTAAAATCCACAAGCTATTCTTTATATTTAAAAGGAAAGAAGAGGATACGAGAGTGTGAGGAGGCAAATGACCCAACTTTAAGGATGTATAGAAACTTTATGAATTAATGCCTAAAATAGCAACTATCTTAACCTCACTTTGCAAGATGTCTGGAAAATTTTTGGATTGAAAAAGCAGGAGAATCTGCAAAGCAGCAATGAGACTTGATTATTGATTATTTTGAAGAAAAAAGATTGTCTTATTTGTGAATGGTCATGGATCAAAATGCTTCATGAAAGTTACAGTTAAAATCTAATAGTAACAATTGCTACCGTGTATTAAATATTTACAGTTTTCCAGGCAGCATTCTGTGCTTATTAATGCTTGGATTTGTTTATATGTTACCATGTTTAAAGTTTATAGTAACCCTGCAAGCCAGACTTTTCTATACTCATTTTCAGTTAAGGAAACTGAGATTTGGAAACGTTAGATATCTTGCTAAAGTGTACTCACCTGGTAAATAATGGGGGTGAGGTTTGAACACAGATCATTCCGATTCCAAGTACTTTCCACAACACTGTTTCCTAATACTTGTCATAAGGGACTGATTTGGAAAGCACATTTCTTGTTTTGTAAGGAAATCACCGTCACACTATTTGTCTAGTTTTCCCAAGTGAAAATGAGAGTGTTTCCCTGCCCACCCCCACCCCCCTTTCTAGTTCTCTCACTGTTTGGAATCCTTGATCAAACACCCTTATGAATGAAAAGCTGTTCATCATGGATTTAAGTGTTTCCGTGATCTTTATCACTTATCTTGGAAGTTTCCTGCCTTAATCTGTCCTCACCGTTGAACATTCTTTCTTGGTATTTAGCCTAAATTTACTTCTCTTGATTATACTCATTACTCCTAGTTACCTCCCTTATTGTAGATGTGTCAGTAATGAACTATCTTTAGCCAACTGGCCTCTGTTTATAGTCCTTCCCACAAGATTGAGGATGTTGTAATGATGCTTCGAGATGATATAATATAGATGTGGGTAATTGGGCAATCAAATTCAAAGTACATTCTAAACCTAGAATTAGTAGGAAACTAATAAATGGCACTCAGGGTTGGTTTTCTACATCATCTGTACTTCGGTTTACATTTAAAGACATCTGTACTTGGTGCTTTAAGATTATTCACATACAGTTACTTTCTATGGCTTGTAATATTAGTATGCACTAGCTTAATTAATAGTTTAAAAGTTTATAATATATATATATTACTTGATATGACACTGGTCTTTCTTTTTTGTTTTTCATGAAACCGACGTCTCATACAATATAACCTTTGATCATGTTTGCTTACTGCTTCCAGCCCTCAAGTCCTTGATTTTCATTTCCTTTTCAGTAGTAATGAGACAAATTATCAAACAAGCTCATTTGAGGAAACTCCAGTTGTAATCAGTAAGCTTAGTGGAGGAAGGGGTTTTGGTATGCAGCATTCATCCTCTCCTGTGGATACCCACCATGGTAATTTAAAGCTTAGTATAGTTTATCGAGCACCCACAAAGTGAGCTTTACAAAATAAAACCAGATTTCTTCATTCCACAGAGAATAGATAGCTATTCATAAGTTGCACATATCTGGGGATTTTTGTTTTGTTTTAACGTTATCATAATGAGCTAGCCTGGGGCATCACAGAAAGTGGTTCTCTCTGTTTGTGTACAATGGTATATCTAAAGGCATGAGTTAAATAAAAGTATTAAAGTCGTGAATCTAGAACATAGGTACAAAAGGGAGAGAAACCCAACCCATAAATGAAAAGCTGTAGAAAAAGATACAGGCAAGTGGAAAACCCTAAAATATGAATCAGGATCCAAGGCAGAGAAGAAGGAAAGTTTAGATCAGGTCCCCAACCCCAGGTACTGGTCCGTGGTCTGTTATGAACTGGGCCACACAGCAGAGGTGAGTGTCAGGTGAGCAAGCGAAGCTTCCTTTGTATTTACAGCCACTCCACTTCACTTGCATTACCATCTGAGCTCCACCTCCTGTCAGATGAGCCATGACATTAGATTCTCATAGGAGCCTGAACCCTATTGTAAACTGCATGTGTGAGGGATCTAGGTTGCACATTTCTTATGAGATGAATGAATGAGCACATAAATGAATGGAAGTATCTGATGGTATTAATACTTTTGCCTTTGGAGTTTCAGGTTAGGATGTGAATTACTGTCAGACCTGAATTGTCCCTGTGTATATTTCTTCAGTAGAGAGTGAAGGCCAGCTCTTTATCTTTGCTGAGGAGATAGGTAAGGAAAAGGAATGAATTTAAATTACGTATGAGAGAATTAAGTGGAGAAATAAGACGTTTCTGGTGGTTTTAAGAAACAGAATGCATTTAAAAATGGACTGAATTGCTTTGGTGCACTTTAAAGATGACATGCATTTTCTTTTGGCTTATGGGATGACCAGCACTGTTACTTATCCCAGAGCAGAGATTCCATCTGTGCATCAGCTTACCTGAGGAGCTTTAAAAATGATAAATGTCTTGGAATCCATCCTCAAACATTTTATTTCGTAGGTTTGGTATAGGAGCCCACACCGTTTTTTGAAAAATAATCATAGGTAATCCTGATGTCCAGCTAAGATGGGAGCTTGTCTTGGAGGGTGGATTAATTGCCTGATATTTGGTGCAACAGGAAGGAACCTAATGCATAATGTTCGGTTTTGGAAAGATCTGGCCATATTGGGCCATAGTGTCTACTTCTACCCCATGCTAACTCATGGGCTACTTCATGGCTGTCCAGACTCCTAAGTAGAAACTAACGAGCATGTGTACTACAAACCTGTCTCTATGCCAGTATCCTTGGAGGACCGAGATAACTTATAATTAATGAGAATTTCAAGTGGGAAGGCTAGTTCCAAAATGCTTATTTACAGAATTTTGGGGCCAAGTGCAGTGGCTCATGTCTATAATCCCAGCACTTTGGGAGGCTGAGGTGGGAGGATTACTTGAGCTTAGGAGTTCAAAGCTGCTATAAGCTATGATTGTGCCACTGTACTCCAGCAGCCTAGGCTATACAGCAAGATTCTGTCTCTTAAAAAAAAAAAGAAAATAAATAAAAAGAAAGAAAAAAAAAGAAGGAAGAAGGAAGGGGAAGAAGAGGAGGAGGAGGAGCAGGAATGCTGGAGTACTGAGGGCTTTCTCAGATCTGTTAATTACTGACCGTATTCTCCCCCTTTTCCTCCCTCCCTCTTTCTCTGTCATATTTTTTCTTCCTCCTCTCTCTTAAGGATTGGACAAGAAGGAAAAAACTTTAAGGCTTAAAAAAAAAACAAAACCCTTTCCTGTAGTGTAGGATAATTAGGGTAGTGTTATGTTACTATTATAAATCATAGTATTATTAGTAGAGGAAAATGATAGAAAGTAATGTAAGTGGGTATTTCCCATCTATGGGAAGTACTATGACAACTCTCATGTCTGCAATCGTTTTGTATATTGGAGGTTCTCCCTAAAGCCATCTGGAGCCTCTGGGGGTAGGGATGGTAGACCATGAATGATTTATAGTCAACACCTACCTGTTTTTATCAGAATTTTGGGTGCCATTTACTACATTGATCTGTATTCTAAATTCATTTGGCCCCTAACTAATATAATTTCACTTTGAAGTTGAATTGTTTACCTAGATTTTCCTTCACTTCTGTGACTATACAGATGTGATGAAAAGATACAAAATTTGCAGGCTACCTGTATCCATGTCTCCTACATGTCAGTTACCTGTTTTGTAACTTGCTCAGGTGGCCGCTCCCCCTGTGGCTTCAGCTTCTCCTTTGTCTGCAAGCACTATGAAGGCAGGAACAAAGTCTGTTTTTCCTCACTATTCTATTTTCAGCATCCAAAACAGAACCTGGATTGCTCAGTAAAATGGTCGATCGAATGAATAAATGCATCTCTTAAACTGCACATAATACAACTTGTCTCACAGTTGTAGTTGAGAAGATAATGTGTAAAGGCACTTAGAACAATACTGGGCACATACATATTGGGCTCAGTAAATGTTAGCTATTATGATTCATTTGAAGGCAACACACTGTGACGGTTAGGAGTGAGAGTACTGGAGTTAGAGAGCCTGTGTTTCATTCAGCTGTGTCTTTTATTAGTTGTGTGGCTTTGGGTCACACAACTAATAGATGTTCAGCTCATCTGAACTTCAGTTTTCCCATCCATTAGAGAAAATGAAGATAGTACCTGCCTCACAGAGTTGTGGAACGTGAAATGAGATATAAAGCCCTTTACACAGTGACTGGCACGTGGTACTCAGTGGTAGATGACATCATTGTCAGCATCTCTGTCATTATCCCGATGAGCACCATCATCGTCCACTCTCTCAGCATCACTATTGTTACTGCTGCTCCTGCAGCCATCCTGGACTTAGCAGTGGAGTTCTACAGCTTAAACACCTTCTCAACTACAAAGCCAGAAAAGGAGCGTTTTCCATACTCCTCGTTGCAGGGTTCATATCAATATGGTTCCCTTTGAAAGTGCCCATATTAGTAGCCCTTCTTACTGTTTAATAACTGTAGGGCTTGGACAAGTGATTTAAACTCTTTGTACCTCAGGTTCCCCATCTGGAAAGTGGGGCTACTAAGTTTTTATCTCATAGGGTTTTTATTAATACACTAAAAGTGATTAGAAGAGTGTGTGCACATAGTAACTTCTCAAAAAGCCTTAACTCTCACTAGAAGTGGTAGTAGAAAAAAAATACAAGCACAGGCTTCGCATTTCAAAACACTGAATATCGGTGTGTGTGTATACACATACTTTCATGCACACATCATATAAACATGCATAAGCACACATACTTAGGTATATTTTTGCAAATACTGATTTTTCATTATTTCCCAGGATACAGATTCCAGATTCCATCAGAGGGAAGCTGAAAATTTAAACATCCTATCTAAAGTAGTCCCTAATTAAGTCACGACTGCTCAGGAGGTAACCCCTATTTGTCAGCATAGTTTTAAACTTAGGAAACTTTAGATTAGTTGTTACAAATTTTGTTTCTTTTGCCAAATAACGCCAATAAACATCGAAGCAAATTCAAATAAAAGTCTTCAATTTCAGTGGAGTGAATGAGGAGAGAAAGGTTTGTGTTTCTGGTCATGTAAGGAAAAAATAGCTGAAGAGTATAGATCTCAGTGTTCCAGAATAAAAAATTACGTCTGACCAGGATTGGAAGCTTCAGATCAAAAGGGCAATTTTAGAAAATTGTGGTGAGTGAATGAGAGCACTAGTTTATTGAAGAAATCAATTTGCTCTCTTAACCAATGGCACCCATGTTCTCCCTATAATCTCTGAAAATAGATAGGCACTTTGCGGTTCACCAATCCGTAGATCACATCTGCTTCCTTACACCTGGCAAGCTCACCCCCTTTTCAAATAAGATGGTATCACAGGAGCTTTGTGGGTTTATGAAGCCACAGGTTTATTAGTTAGATAAAATCTGTAAGCATTTAGAAATTTAAAACTGTGCTGTCAAACTGTATTTCGGTTATAATGACAATTTCCAAAGTAAATATGACATAGTAACTTTTAGGTGTTGTCATTCTGTTTCCTTGATAGTGTGTGATTTGTGAGCATCTAAGGCAGGTCTTCCTGTCTTTGCTTTCAAACTTAGCTCTGCATAGAGAGTAGCAAATAAAATACTGAAACTTAGACTCTGTAGTTGATAAAACATCTTCAATTGCCCCAAATGCTTCTTTCTATAAAGTTAGGGCAAAAATTTTAAAGGGAAAACAGATAAGCACGTCTTTTTTAAAACAAGGCCTCACTCTGTCACCCAGGCTGGAGTGCAGTGGCACAATCATGGCTCACCGTAGCCTGACATCCTGGGCTCAAGTGAACATCCTGCCTGAGTAGCTGGAACTACAGCATGTACCACCATGCCCAGCTAATTTTTAAACTTTTTGTAGAGACAGAGTCTCACTATGTTAACCAGGCTGGTCTCAAGCTCCTCGGTCCAAGGAATCCTCCCACTTTGGCTTCCCAAAGTGCTGGGATTACCAGCATGAGCCACTGCACCCCACCAACAAATGAGGCTTGAAATGTATAATGCAGTAGTCAGAGGAGAAAACCACTTTGGGTAGGAGATGGGAAGAGTCCTGTTTAATACACTGTCTCATTTAAATTACCAACAAAGTCTAGTACAATTAAAATTTATCTGAATTTAGTATTCATAAGTCTGAATAACACTATTTTCTTCTCTTCTAACATTTGACTCTTAGGAATAGAAGCACATCCTAATAGCCTGACATGAAGTAAGGATTTCAGAAAAGCAAATTGCAGGGTGTTCATTTAGGTCATTATATTTTTAATCAAATTTTATACAGAGAATTGGTACATGAGAATTAGTTTTTACTGGGAATTATAGACACAGATGTAGGAAAACTGAAGTCTTCCTATTAGTCCTAGGCTTGCTACATTATCAGAATTTAAATATGAGTCTTTAGCTCTATTCTTGATATTACAAAAATAGTCTCTCTGGAAGAGTAACAATAAATCCTTTCAATATAATAATAACATGATAATATCGTGTATATTGTTGGAGACTTTCTAGAACTCTTCCATATACAGCCATATACTGCATAACGACGTTTTCTTCAAGGAAAGACTGCATATATACAATGGTGGTCCCATAAGATTATAATACTGTATTTTTACTGTAACTTTTCTATGTTTATTTATGTTTAGATACACACTTGCCATTGTGTTACAGTTGCCTGCAGTACAGTAACAGGCTGTACAGGTTTATAGCCTAGGAGCAATAGGCTGTACCACATAGCTTAGGTGTGTAAGAGACTATACCTTCCAGGTTTGTGTAAGTACACTGTGATGTTCACCCAAGGATGAAATTTCCTTATGACGCATTTCTCAGAATGCATCCCTGTTGTTAGCAATGCATGATTGTACATTGTATCACTGCCTCCTCAGATAATCTTGTGCCGTAAGAAGGACCAGTAGAATTAGCTTTAGTTTGCAGTGGAGAATATTGGCAAGACAGAGGTAAATGATGTAACCCAAAGTGCTATCCATTAATAACTGAGCTGGGATTAGAGTCTCTAAGACCAGGGAATATTCCATTATAGTAAACCAAAACATAATTTTATAGAGATGATAATGTGAAACAAAATTGCTTTGTAGTTATTATAAACTTTAAACATTGATGCCATGCAAGAGAAAGATGTCTCAAAGAACAGCAAGTTTTTATTTTACCTGGCTATCAGCGCTGCCAGAGTAAGTGTTCAATGAAGGTTAGGTTTTATTACTATTATTACATAAAGTTTGAAAAATTGCTAGACATAATACCCAAGACAAAGTAAATTAGTGCTACTTTAAAAAAAGATAATAATATGTGGCATATATATGGTAAAGGATTATTGTTATCTTCAGGTAACTGCTGCTGTTTTTACCTCCATTCAGAAAGCAGGTATTTCTTCTTAGAAATTAATTCATTAGTGTGTATAGCTGTTTTAACAGAGATGGAATATATATACAATGCCATGATGACCCATGGCTTTATGCATTTGGGCAAAAACTGTCAGTTCATATCAATTGTCATCCTCCTATTTCTTTTATCTAAGGCGTAAATCCATTGGCATCTTTCATATTGCACAGTAATGGCATCACTAGCAACATCCAAATTCACTGTGTTCAAAATTAGAATCCTAGTGGCCACTTTTCTGACTTAGCTAAATGACCAGCTTGGAACATGTCAGTGCAATAAATCCTCGTACAAAATAACGTTTCTTGTTGAATAGCTGATGCAAGAAATTCAGTATGTATCAATGGGAAAACCTGGCATCCCTAGAGTTTCCTCTTATTCTTCCTTCTGTAAATGTGTTGTCACTTAGTAGAGGGCACCCAAATGTCAAGCTAAACATACATAAATATGTGATAGTTTATGCTGTTTGGGGACAGCAAGAATCTATTGGTTATGCAGTTGCAGGGGAAGTGCATTTGGTGATATGAATGTGCTTTATCCAAAACAATATGCTCTACAAGAGGAAACCAATTCCAAGTTACCAAAGTCAGTTTGGACTGACCATGAGGTGTAGTAATATATGTGGGAACATTACAGGGATGAGTTCAGGTTTTCTGGAAAACTCTGTGTGGAGCAAACTACCACGAAAGAGCTATTACTACTGTTGCTTTCTTGTTTTTTACCACTACAGTGCTGCATTCTTACAACCCTAAAATTCACCTGCTCTTAACACACTGCCAAAAAGGGGGAAATGCATCTCCGAGGGAGAGCTTGAGAGAAGATAATGGAATGTTCTGATGTAATCCCATACAAATTATTCCTCATGATGTGAAAATGCTTTTACAGGGGACCTGGGAGATTTCTAATCTGAGAAAGTCAAAGTAAAAACAATTCTGCAAAACATTGCAGTTTGAAAGTAATCCACTTAACTGGGTCTGTCTTGAAGCTGCTCACTTACTTCAAGTTTATTCTTTCAGAAGTTGAGCATCTCTGTCATTGAGTAGTGGTCAGATTAAGTGTGCGGTTCTGCTTACTTGCTGGCTGAAATCCTTTTTGTGACTTCTAGTGTAAGCTTTTAGAAAGCTACAAAATACAGTGACAGACACTATCATATTCAATTGGACATGCTTTCTGCAGATTTGTTAAGGATTTACTCTATACATTTGTAGCATTTAGTTGCCATGGAGATGACCTCAGTGGTAAGAGGGACAGCCTTTAGGTTGGACCTCAGATTTTCCTTTCATTTCCATTTAATTTGATTTGACTGCAAAATGTCACTCCCATTGCATTGATTAAGCTTCGTTGCTGCCACCAGCCCTGTTAGGAAGGTGAAAGGGCAGGCTAGCTGCTGTCATTTTGTGCCCCTACCCTTTTCTGATATCAATACAGATAGGCTTTTGAGATGAGAAACTCCTTCACAGTTTTTTCTTGCTCACTTCATGAAATATTGTAAAACTGAAAATATACTCAGAAATCTTTATTCACCAGATTCACTCTAAATGTACTCAATTTTTCTCTGCTTCAGCTCCACACTATTATAAGGTATGATATGTAATGTATGAAAACTAAAAATTAGTATGTCTTAATGTTTCCCTGAAATATATTTCTTTAAACTCAGCAGCTGGCCATTCTCTACTAAAATAGTTCTTTTATAGTTCAAATGAATTAGAAACAACCACAAGATAATTATACAAATATGAAGCATTTATTCTTGTTCATATGGATTGGAAGCGTCGTCTTCAGGTATTAATCAAGGTCATTTGAAAGTAAAATGATACACTAGACAGTTTTCCTTTGGTACCCTGTATGCTCCTGTCTTTTTATTTCCTTTCCTGATTTTTCATGTCTCCAGGAACTCGGAACTCATTTCTCTCTCCTTTTAGGTTGAAAAAATTGATAAATTAATTGAACCCTAAGACTTAAGAAGATAAATATGATAACATCTTAGGACTCTAGTACTTATATTTAACTGCAGAAGCCGAGCACATTATTTAGCATAAGAAACTGACTGCAAATAAAACTCCAGTTATATGTGGAAAGACAATTTGACAAGAAGGCTTCCAGATTCTCTCCACATCCTAACATCTAGCTTTGAGCTTTGATGTGAATGCTTGATTCTGGTGTTTAGGTTACCTTGTCAGGTTTCTTTGAATGTACCATCATTCAGAAAGAGCACGCCATCACTTGATGGAACATGTGCAAGAAACCTGCAAATTCATGGCTTGGAAAACATACTAGCAAGTCACTACAGATAAACCAGCACTTTGGGACAAAAGGCCTTAAGTAGGGCATGGCAACTTTATATTTCTGTAAGAAAGGTAGCTTTAGTGATTAGAATTGGGATTAGGGGGAGAGGGAAAGGAAACCATCCCTGTTTGGATGTTGACTTCTTGGCTTGTAGAGTTTTAGCTGGAATCAGGTGTGCTGTCCTTTGAGAATTTATGCCAGCTGTGTCTTTTTGGGTAGTTCGCCTTATTTCTGTTGGAAGTCTAAAGTGACTGCATTGGGAGAGTACTGACAATTTCTTCGGGTCCCTTCTATAGTAATTATACTTACCTACACAAGTTTTATTATCTTGGAATGTTCTAGAATTCCAGTTAATAATATTGTGAAAGTCATAAGCATGGCTCCATTTAGCTGTTATCTCTAAGTGATTTAGAGAAGTGTTTGCCAAACTGTAATGTGCATATGAATCACCTGGAGATGTTGTTAAAATGCAGGTTCTGATTCGAAAGGCCTAGGGTGGGGCCTGAGATTCTATGATACTAACAAGTCGCTAACTGAGGCTGATGTTGCTGGTTCCCAGACCACACTTTGTTTAGCAAGGATTAGGGCAGGTTTCCAATCCTGGCTGCAATTGGAATCACTTGGGAAGATTAAAAACACATATGTCTAGGTTCCATCCTACCCCCCCCCAGAGATTTGTCTTTAATTAAGTGGAACGTGGCCGGGTATCAGGATTTTTAAGAAGTTCTCCAGCTGATTTTGGTGTTCAGCTCATGTTGAACATAACTGAGTAGAGAATGGACCCTGGAAGATGAAGAAAAAATACACATAGACGATAATGTCATAAATAATATTTTCAAAAGTCTACTCAGGGTTTTAATTTTTGCAAGCATTCTAGAGTTTTTAGAGAAGGCACTGAACCAAATATGTAAGTAAAAAATCACTTCATACATTAATGTTAAATATTAGCCCACAAATAAGCATTTAATGGTATTCTCTTCAGCAGTTTCTCCCTTTAAAAATAATTTAGGATACGTTGCCAGATTTAACAAATTTAAAAAAACAGACACTGAGGCGCCATCCCAGGCCTGCTGAATCAGAACACGAATTTTAACAAGATATTCAGGTGATTCATATGCACAATACAAATATTGCATGGGATACACTTATATTAAAAAAAAAAAAACTTGTTTTCCTGAAATTCAAATTTACTTGGGTATCCTGTATTTTATCTCACATCCCTATTTGGGAAGGAACTGATTTCCTTATAGAAAAAAAATGGAAAATAGTAATATGAGTTGAGAGGACACTCTTAATATTTTACCTCTCATTTTATCTCATCTTCTCATATCTGTAATGCCCACTAATTTTTAAGCCTGTGAAGTAAAACCAGTGATAGCCCTCAAACCAATGACAGTCATGCTATGTGTTGGAAATAAATAAAACATTGTTCTGTGTGTTTGTGCAGGAAGGGAGACAGCTCCTTCACTTTTGGGGTCATAATCAGTTTGCATTAAAGTTATTTTCCATTTTTTGCTTATTTATTGAAAAATTATCACGTATTTTTAAATTCTTTTATTTATAGAATCCAGAAGCTGCCTTGATAAAACTAAAGTATAGCAATTGGTGCTCATAAAACCACAAATACTAAAATTTCCCCAAAGGGAACTTATCCAAAGGCTTATCTTATTATGAAAACACAGTCCCACAAGGCTAAAAATGTTGTTTCTCTATGCCCAAATAAGAAATTATAATCTCTTAAAAAGTTACTTAGATTAACTAAAATGTCAAAGTCTAGCGTTGGTAAAAGCAATGTCCGTTGTTGGAAACTCACATTTAACTGTGGCTCCTGTTGACTTGTCTCCTATGATTCACAGATGTATATACTTTAAAACAGGTTTTAAAAGTTTAGTCACAAAAATTAATTTTCAGGTTAAGGTAAAAAATACACCATTGACACTATTAGATTTTTCTTTTAACTGTCTCCTCTTTTGGAGTCTTAGTCACACATCTGGTACTCTATTAAGAAGATGATATTCATGTGCTGGTATTGAATGCAATGATTTGCACTTTAAAATATAGTGTTGAGAACTCTATTTGGAATGTGTTACTGTATATAAGATTGAGCTTTAATAGTGTTATATTTCAATCTATAAATAACTTGCTTTCTATCTGATGTTAAAACAATGTATGGCATTTGGCAAAAAGTAAACTGCCAAATGATTTCTTAAGTGCCTAGTTAAGGGATGTCATTGTACATTTTTTATACTGGCTACGCAGCTGTAAGAATGTGTTTTATTTAGGTTTACTGATCTTTCAAAATCAATGATTTATTTTGGCACTATGAACTCATAAACACTAATCACATTCTGCAAAGTGTAGCATTGTTGATTTTTATAGCGAGTCAAGTTAACAGGTATATTATGGGGTGAAGCTGTCTTTAATTAGTGAGGATCACGTAGGTAAATGATAATAAAGCTTTCATATTTGCAAGCTTGTTGAGCCAAGGGAGATAACGAATGTTTATTTGGAGTCCCAGTGAGGTTCCTGGGGGAATGGACACATCAAGGGCTCTGTGGTCAGTTCCTACATGACCTAGCTGAACCTCAGTTCCTTCATTTGTTAAGGAAGAATAGGAATATTCCCTTCACTGAGTTGCTGTGAAGGCTAAGTAAGATAACATGTAAAGATCCTGGCAGAGCTCCAGTAGACATGCAGAGGAAAGTTAGTTCCACCTCGACCACCCTGATCCCTTAAATCTCTCTAATGCATTCTGACCCTTTTTCCTTAGTGGAGTTTCTAGAAATATGATATGACATGTGGGACCCTGAAAAGAGATGGAATGTTAACTCTTACTTGGCCAGATTTAAGCTCAAATGTGATTTTGTCAGGTGACATTTACTTAAAAGTTCCTTGAAGAAAACACTTTGTAATAAAGGAACACCCACCTGTAAGTGTAGAAATAGCGGCTCTGGTCCTGGAACTAACCAGTTGTTTGATTCAGCGGAACTTGTTTAACTGTTCTTAGCTGAGGTTTCTTTATTTTTTACAAAAAAGGAAAAGTTGAATTATACTGTCTCTATATTGCCCTCCAGCTACTCCCGTTGTAAAGTCCCTTGGGTTGGGTTGGAGATTGCTCTCAGGTGCTGAGTCGGAGACCAGAGACTGCAAGTGCTTTCAGGTGCTGAATTGGAGATTGCACGTGCTCTCAGGATTAACACCTGTGAGGAGTAAGACTTCCGCCTCTGATGTCTTGGACGGGAGAGAGGAAGGAGGTGGACCGAGGTGCGGCTACGACTCAGAGCTCAGCTAATCCAGTGGGGAAGCTTTGGGCTGCGTGGCCTCACAGAGCTGTTCGTGGTTGAGGTGAGGATACTGGACCTTTCTACCTCCAGACACTTTGTAGGACAGTCATTAGATGCTGCCATCTCCCAAGAGGGGCAAAACTTTGGGTAAGGCAGCCTCCTTCTACTGTGGGCAGTTCTGGGGAAGAATCACTTGGGAGTGATCAGCAGTCAGACCTCCTGGCAGCTGGAAGAAGGGCCTTGGTCCTGGAGGGGAACCTGGTGGCACAGCACAGCCTCTACTGAGTCTAGAAAGCTTCCTGGAATCTCAGGGTCATGGACTCATACCACTACCAGTCTTCATTGGAATGTTTGGGATCCCACTTTCAGGGATGTTTGGGGAAATGCTAAACTTCAAAATCTCTGCGCATAGTTGGAGGTGTTATTTTGAGCATGAGTGCCATGAATGCATTCTCTAAAGTGAAATTAACATACTCTGCTATGAAATCTTGGCTGAACTTTGTAGGACAAACTTCTATTTTTTTCTAAATTAAAAAATTTTTTTTAGATTTTTTTTTTAAAAACAATCATTGTACTTTAAGTTCTGGGGTACGTGTGCAGAACATGCAGGTTTGTTACATAGGTAGACGGGTGCCATGGTGGTTTGCTGCTTCCATCACCCCGTCATCTACATTAGGTATTTCTCCTAATGCTATCCCTCCCGTATTCCCCTACCACCGCCCTGCTATCCCTCCCCTAGGTCCCCACCCCGCGCCTTGCTATCCCTCCCCTAGCTCCCCACCCCCTGCCCTGCCATCTCTCCCCTAGCTCCCCACCCCCAGGCAGGCCCCGTGTATGATGTTCCCCTCCCTGTGTCAATGTGTTCTCATTGTTCAACATCCACTTAATGAGTGCGAACATGCGGTGTTTGGACTTGTGCTATTTCTAAGGGATCTCTCTCATACACATCTCTCCAAAGACACCATGATCGACAGCCATGGCTTCTAGAGTTTCATTTGTAGTTATGTCCAGAACAAAAAGTGCTCACATACAGTATGAGACATCTAAAAAATGGTAATAGTTATACAAGCCACCTAGAAAACCGGCCATTTTGGAACTTTAAGATTCTGTTCAGGTTCTGTTCCAGTTTCAAATAGAAGAACTCGTCTTATGTCAATAATGTTCACCCATTTCTAATTAGCTGATTATCTGTTTGAGGACTGTGTTTCTCCTGTGCAATGGATTAACCCTCTGGGATGGGACCCTGCAGGGAAGGTATTTTATGTTCTAACAAAGGGGGCTAAATGGATGAGACCATCAAGAAGATAAAGCTAACCTGATCCACTATCTGGAAAACTCAGTGTATTCAAATATCAGTGCATTCTTGCAGTGGACGTATTTGGTGGGATAAATGAGGTGTGAGCCTCTGTATCCCCTTAGTTGGCCTGAAAATAGGATGTCAAACAGCATATAATCATGTTTTTTTTTTTTTGAGAAAAGGAGAGAAAGTGATTTCTATTTGTCAGATTTTAGATGTCTTAATATTCTTTCCTGTCTAATTTTGCAGTGAGTGATAATAGAGTTCCTGTCAAATTAGAGGCTGCAGACTTTTAACCTGTGTCGTGAAAAAAACATTAGTTATGATTACCATAAACATAATTCAAATACAAATTTAGTTGTAATACCATTATATGGAAGGGTGCATTCCAAGCATATAATTATACTCATTACAAATATTAAAAATTGAGAATGACAGTGCCTTGGAGAAGAAATTTTTAAAAACCCAGAGGTTTTCAGATTAAGTCTTTTGCTTCCAAAGATGGAAGGTCAGTGTAAATTCTTAAGTAGAAAAATTAGAATGAAAGCAATTTCCATAAATATTTGTGCATCTCTGTTACTATAGAATGCAAAGCTATTTTTTAAATGCCTTAATCTGCCACATGTTTGGGAGGCAGAGACCAGAGTGGATACAGTCAAGGGTGAGGGATAAAAGTGAGAGAAGAAACAAGTGGAAAATTTACACAGCGTGCGGTTTCACGGGAAAAGGTGCAAGTGATATGTCTGATCTCTGATGAACCAGTAGTTTAGCCTGGTTTATTAATCACCTGAGAGTGGTTTGCTTGAGTGGGATCGCTAAATGTAAAAATGATGCTGGATCACTTTAGAATTGTTCAGACCTTAATAGAAACTCATGACAATTTCTGTTCTCTCCTCATTAGACTTTCCAAATGCCGGTAGACAGAGCACACTTTTTCAGTAGTTCAAGTTTATTCACGGAATACTTTAGCAGGTGCATTTTTGGTGGGAAATTAATAAAACAAAAGAGCGAATGAAGAAACAGAACATAGCTCTAGAGAAGCCCTCTCTAATATTGCTTTTAGCAGTATTAGCAAATTGGGTCACAGATAATTAGATTAATTTGACTACCCTATGGTTTTATTTGGAGAAATGTAATGTGGCAACTCTCTTTGCTCTTGGATATCTATAGCATACAAGAAAATGGAGAACACTCAGCCTTCAAAAATGAAAGAGCTATTATGTCATGCTGAATCAGAGAGATGTAGACGCTGATAGAGTATCAACACCTGAAGCCACCCTATTAAAGCATGTCTTAGTACTGCAAGGAAAAGTCACAGAAAATTGGCTCTTGTTTTGTCATCTAAGCTTGCTACCAGTTGGTTTCGTTTAATTGGCTATCATGTCCATTTACCAGAAATTGGCTCTGTTTCCTAGCTGCTGAATGTAGGAGTGATTTGCTTGTGTGAAAGTGCTCAGGATCACACCTGCAAGAGAATAGTTTTGAACCATCATTTTTGTTAGAGAAATTACTAACCATGAAGGTCTAAATATGCATATTACAAAGGAATTGCAATACCTAGAACTGGAGAGGCTCTCTTGGTCTAAAAGATATTACTAAGTACAGTTTAAAGATAGTTAAGGATAGTATAAAAGGAGTTGAAAAATAGACGAGCTCAATGCTTGGTGTATGTATTTTACCTAATACCTAAGTATTAAGCTATGGATAGCTTATAAACCTACATCTTAATGCCACTATGACTAGATTGCTTTCATGAGTAGAGTGTAACCACTTCAGCATGCACTTTTGCTCAACTTAAGAAATCAGTTTTTTTTTATTACTTATTTCAAATCATAGTGCTTTTTTTAAAGGAAAAAAAATTGTAGCATTTAACTTTGCTTTTATGAACTAACAGGCATTTTGATTATCTAATTGCTTTAACTATGTATTTCCTGAAATGTGGTTGTCCACCAGTAGTTTTAATCACAAATGCAGAGCTCTAATTTCTACTCTTTAATAGATTTTTCTGAATTAGGTCCACTCTTATCATCTGAGAAAGGTTAATGTAAATCTAGAATAAATATTTAAAAAAATATAAGAAGAGGGTGCTTTAAATGCAAAGGAAAATAAATTTAACATTCTTTTGAAACAAGTCTAGTAAGGATTTTAAGTTTTTAAGATTTTCTATTTAATTACTTTGCATTGAAGCCAGCTGGTTTGCTAACTTTCATGACCTTATATTCCCTGAATGTTCTCATAAATCAAAGGAAGAATATGCTCAATTCTAACATTAGGCCTGGGGAAAATTCCATATTTGAAAACAAAAGAAAGAAAGGTAGAATCAAGGTTGCCTTGGGAATTTTGAGGTCCTTGGTAAGGTTAATTGGGAGGGCATAAATTCCTTTATCCTCAGATTCTTCTTTTCCTTTCTCTTCTCTCCCCCTAAGCTTTGTTGCCCTCTAACCCATCAATTTCTCTTAGAGCTAAAGCCTTCACACTTCAACATTGAACCTGGAGATACAAAAATATTCTAACAGGCAGGGGTTTGTCCTTGATGGTCTCTTTTTAGTGCTTTATTTTAAATTCCAATGATTTCATAGAAACTCAAGAGTGAAATGGTCTTCTGAAGGTCATCAGTCTAGCCTCTCCAGGTAAGAATGCCTCCCACCCTCTGGGAGTTGGCATTAGTGGTCAGTCCCAAGGGACATCTTCCTGCTCCGAACTTATCCAGCAACTGTGGATGACTTCCGTGTTGAAGTGGAGGAGGGAGGGGCACATTAGGTTGGATAATTTTTTAAACTACACATTTTACCTTGTAACTTAGATTTTAAAATATCCGTGTGAATGGATATTTTTTTCAGCAGTAGTTTTCTTTCCACTTTGACTTGTTGCTACAGTTTAAGATTTAGAAGATCCAATCCTCACTCCTCATAAGAATCTCTCATAGATTGTGAGATGGTTACTGTGTCTTTCAGGTTTTTTAAGTTAAGTATACCTAGTACTTTTAGTTGTGTCTCATATGACATGTCTTTAAGTTGGCTTGCACCGGTTTTATTTGTTTCTGTTTTGAGACAGTCTGGCTCTGTCGCCCAGGCTGGAGTGCAATGGCGCGATCTCCGCTCACTGCAATCTCCACCCCCCAGATTCAAACAATTATCCTGTCTCAGTCTCCCAAGTAGCTGGGATTACAGGCACACACTACCATGCCAGGCTAATTTTTGTATTTTCGTAGAGATGGGGTTTTACCATATTGGTCAGGCTGGTCTCGAACTTCTGACCTTGGGTGATCCGTCCACTTTGGCCACCCAAAATGCTGGGAGTACAGGTGTGAGCCACTGTGTCTGCCTACACTTGCTTGAAGAGCAATTTGTCCACATTCCTCTTGGGTTTCCCACAGTGATGAGGTCATGCTCCAATGTAGATGTGGCCGTGGCCCCCACTTTCCCATACTTCTGTTCATGAGAAGCAATGCAAGACCTCTATGCTTTTTATTTTTTAATAAAATCTTTGATTTTACAATAGTTTTATAGAAAAGTTGCAAAGATAGTATAGACAATTACTATCTACCTTGCATCCAGCTACCCCTGTTGTTAACATCTTATGTTGTTATAGTGTGTTTGGCACAACAGATACACAAACATTGGTACAATGCTATTAACTCTATACTTTATTTAGATGTCCTTCATATTTTCCGTAGTGTCCTTTTTCTGTTCCGGAATCCCATCCAGGCTACCATATTACTTTTAGTTGTCATGTCTCATTAGCTTCCTCTGGATTGTGACAGTTTCTCATATTTTCCTTGTTTTTCATGACCTTGACAGTCAGGTATTTTTAGAATGTCCCTAGTCTGTGCTTGTCTGATGTTTTCCTCATACTTGGATGGGGCTTGTGGGTTTGGTAGAGAAAGGTCACAAAGGTGAAGTGCCTTTTTCATCACATCATACCAAGGGCACATGCTGTCAACTTAGCTTATTGCTGATGCCACTAACCTTTTTCACCTGGCCAGGGTTTCTCTAGTGTAAAGTTACTCTGTTCTCTCTTTTCATAGTGTTTGTTCTCTTTGGAAGAGCAGCCCCTACTCAGGAGGGGAGTTAAACTCCACCTTCTTGAGTGGGGAGCATTTACAGAATTGTTTGGAATTCTGTACTGGAGATTTGTATCTTCTCTCCCAATGATGAGCTCTTCAATCACTTATTTCTATCTGTATGGACTCACGGATATATTTTTTTGATACTTGGATTATGATACAAGAGTATGTTATTTGGTTGCTCAGATTGTTTCAGTTTTGGCCATTGGGAGCTTGTTCAGGTTGGCTTCTGTGTCCCACTGATATACCTCCATTATTTTGTTTCCCTTTATGTTTCATCAATCTGTGCTGCTGGCAACTCATGAATCTCCCATCTTATAGCGTGCTATTGTTTTCTGGGGGGAGATTGTTGATATAAAACAGGTATTATATTTATCCTTATTACATTTAGGCTTCTTAGAACTTCCCATTACCGTCACCTCTTGCCTGCTCTATGGCAATGGCCTCTTATCTGGTTTCTGCAATTCCACTCTAATCACCCCAAACTGCACCATAGAGTCAGTTCTCTGAATAGTAGCCAGAGTGATCTTTCTAAATAAATGTCATGTCAGTCTTCCCCATGTGGGTGCATGAAGCTTCTATGGCCCAGTTCTTGCTGATCTCTCTGATCTCATCTCTTAAGCTTCGCATCGCTCACTCAGTGTATTTTAGCCATATGATGATTTTATCTTTTCCTTACAAATACTAAGCTTGTCCACATGGGGCCTTTTAAACATTGGGCCTCTCTGCTGGGAATATTCCTCCTTCACATCTTCAAATGGCTGAATTGTCGTTGGTCTTTCTGATCTTAGCTCAAATAACACCTTGTCAGGAGGCATTTTTTTTCCCACCCCATCTAGGGTAGTCTGTTTCTCTCTTATCATATTACCATGTTTTGTTTTCTTTATAGCAGTCATCATCGTGGGATGATTATTTTTCTTAATTTATTAGTCATGTATTATCTGTGTGCTCCCACCATTAGAATATAAACAGGTAGGGTCTTATCTCTCTTGTTCATAGCTGTATCTCCAGTGCCTAAAGCAGTTCCTAGCACATAGGAGATTGCAATAAATATTTGTTAAATGCTGATTGCAAAAGGCCCCATGATTTCTTCTGAGTAGCACTTACCTCTGAGGTTTCCGTAATCTGTTGGCCCTTGTTTTGTTATACCTTGGCTATTTCATGTTATTTGTCTTGTATGCAATTGTATAGTACAATTATTCTTCATATAACGTTCTGTCATAGTGAATTTCCTCTTTAGAGAATAAAGCTAATCCTGTTCCCATCAATATTTGCTTCTATCCCGTAAATAAGTCCAGTGTCCAAGCTCTCCCTGTATGTCTTGTTCCATTGCACATAACCAGTTCAGACACTGTGGAATCCTAAACTGTGGGAGTTGAAGGCAGAACTTGCAGGCACCAAAATTTTTCTTACAAACTAATATCAACTAAGATAGCAGCTCTCTCTGAAGGCGACTGTTACACATTTCATAACCTTGCCTGTTTATGTCATTATCCAGTCCATAGCTCTGTCTTGAACACAACAAAATCAGTGCTATGTCAGTACCTTAACCAAGCTAAGATATAATAACTTTATGTGTTCCTTATGTTACCAGTTTAACCTATTCTGGACCCCTTATGATCTCTATTTCCTGGTCTTAGCAATCAAAAGTCATCTCTCTGATAATCCGTGTTAGACTCTCTCTTTGAATCTATATGAAACTCAATATTGTCTGTTGCAGTGAAATTTATCCTTTTTCCAATTACTTACTTTTCTTGCTCTCTTTCAACTCAGACATAGTCACATAATTTTAATAAAATTAGAGAGGTTCTCAAGCAAGCATAATGTTTTAACGTGTTAAGGAGTGTGCATTCATTAGACATGTCTGATATCCTGCAAATTTGACCATCATATAGCTTATGTGAGCTATATAGCACTGTAAAGTCACTATAAAATCACTAATTGACAGTCTCTCATTTAACTTGATGGCTTATTGTTTTAACTAACTTGTGAGTATTTGTGAGTGACTTTGTTACAATGGGGATTGCATTAGAAACTAATGTCAGTCTGTGGAGGTACCAGTAGAATCAGTTAGTGTCTTGGTTCTTTCAGATGGTACAAAACAAATCATCTAGTATTCTCTAGTATTGGCTTTGGTCAGCTTCCTTTGGAAACACACTTTGAGTCTCTGATATTTGTATCTGTGAGGTTTATTGTGCTGTGCTCTAGGAAACAATAGCTTAAGCGAGGCTCGGGAAGCAGGATGGGCAGATAGAGAGTTTGAATTGAGATGCAGTTGCAACAGAAGACTCAGCCAATCCTCTGGAGTTGAGAGAGCCCTTCCAGGCCGTCCTGAAGTGAGGCAGTGGGCTGTCTGTGTACCTCCCCTTTTAGCAGACGTTAGACATTTGCTGCTTCTGGGATGAAGTGTAGTCTTGGATGAGGCGGCTTCCTTCCACTAATGCAGGGCCCAGAAATGGACTAAGCTGTGAGCACTGCTGGCGGCTGGGGTACTTAGTGCTTCATTTACTGAAGGGAAGATCTTTGGTTGTGTGGACAACACATCACAGCATCTCGTACGGGTGAATTCAAATATATTTCATGTCCCATTTCTAAACAGCATCTCCTACAGGTGAATTCAAATAGATTTCACTACCTATTCCTAACTTCCTATTCATGATGAATTTCTTTGTATTCACTCTTGAATCATTGCATTCACGGTGTTGTCCAAGGTCCTGTGTCTGTTCTGATTACCTGCTTCTTCAGTTTCTTCCTCTATGGAGTAGAGATAATCACACACGTGCATGTGCACACACACACACACATCCAGTGGCCTGGCACAGTGTTGAGTACTTAATTCATGCTAGTGTCTTCTATTCAGACTTTTAAATGCCCTTTAACTACCCTAGAAACTAACAATTTTCACAGATCCCCATCCCTCCCTTTGAAATAAAATGCTCCCCTCTTCTAGCATCCTTGAGGCATTTCAAGAAATGTGTTTAGAGAACCTTAAAGAATCGACAACCCCCGATCCAGAACTACTTCTACCCCTCCCACATCCCCACATCTCACTTCCTAAGTAAACACTAGTTTAAAGACCACAGGTTTCTGGAATCTTCTTAAACTTTGGCATATGAACATTTAGTGGAGCAGTAATCTTAGGTTCCAATTCGTAGTTGACAAGAAAGCAGGGTCTTTTGCAGCTATTATATGCAGTGCTATATTAGAATGGGTGTTGAAAAAGCTGCTTTTCCTTATTCTTTCAAAACAGTTTTTCCTGCAGAGGAAACTCAAGTCTCAACCTGTTACATTGATCATGCGCAATAACATCTGATTTGAGTCAATACTGATTATTGTGCAGCTTGGCCTGCCAGGAGATACTATCCTTCCTTCAGCTAACCAGTCAGTGCTGCTTTATCAAACATCTCTAAACTGCGGTAACTCATTCTTGTTCTAGCATCTTATATGTGCTGAACAAAACAAATAGACACTTGACTATGTCAGCAATGCATGCTCCTTTTTTTCTTTGTAGGGACCTAGTTTATGTGAAGAAGTAAATTGTCTCTTCAAGGTATGACAGAATCAAATTGGTTTGGTATGCTGAACAGTTTACATTTATTGACTGGTACCATGAATTCAGCGATTTTCGATAGGGTGTCATGGAAATCACTGAATTCGTGTGGCATCTTTAGGTGTTGACTGAAAGCGGGTAAAGTCAGGGTAATCATTTGCAGTATTCTCATTTCCATCTTTACTTCTGGGGCCTGTCCTATTATTGTGCATGAATTTGAGGCCTAAAAAATGTGTGAAAACTAGTCCATGAACTGGCCGGACGTGGTGGCTCACACCTGTAAGGCAGAGGCAGGCAGATTGCCTGAGCTCAGGAGTTTGAGACCAGCCTGGGCAACATGGTAAAACCCTGTCTCTACTAAGATACAAAAAATTAGCCGGGCATGGTAGCGTGTGCCTGTAGTCCTAGCTACTCAGAAGGCTGAGGCAGGAGAATTGCTTGAACCCGGGAGATGGAGGTTGCAGTGAGCTGAGATCGCTCCACTGCACTCCAGCCTGAATGACAGAGCAAGACTTTGTCTCAAAAAAAAAAAAAATCATAAACTTAAATTTACAAAGCTCAAACATTACAACTACTTTGGAGAAGAAATGGTTAGCATATGCCATATCATCCAGAAGTCTCTTGTGGCCTCCCACCACCTTCAGAATAAAAGCTAATATCTTTATGATGCCCTGAGTGATCCTCCTCCTTGGTTACTTTAACTCATTATGAACCGCCCTATCTCTTTCTCCCTCTTCACCAGCCACACTGGCTTCCTTGATGTTTGTCTAATATGCTGGGACAGCTCCCACCTCTGGACCTTTGAATTTGCTCCATCATCACACTGCTCAGTTAAATGAATGACTTGCTGCCTTTCCACCTCCGAGTTTTGTGCAATGTGACTTTCTCATTAACATCTCTTCTTAAAACTTTTAAAGCAACAGACACTCCCCCACCCCACACCTGCTCTGTGCTGCCTGGCCCTATGACAATCTGTCTCTCTTCTTTGCTGTATTTTTCTCCTTGGTTTGTAGCACCTTCTAATATACCATATATTCATTTATTGTGTTTATCATCTTCTCTGCTCACTAGAATTTAATGTTCATGGATACGGGGAGTTTTGCATGTTCTGTCCACTGACGAATCCCTAGCGCCTGAACTAATGCCTGAAACTAAACAAATGTTTGTTGACTACATGAGTGCAAATAAGATAAGAGGATGTAATCTACATCAAAACTGACCTAACAGGACATCAAATATAGACTGTATACTCTAAGTGAATTGGGATTGCGTTCTAGCAATATACAAAAGTCTGTCTCTTTTACAAATCTCAGAAGTTGAAGTTGTTTTTCATAGGTATCTTTTTAAGAAAGTGTCTATAAAGTATTTGCCCTTTCTCTCTTAGCTGTTTCTCATTTACTTCTTGCTTTGATTCTTGGGGCATAGAGTCCAAGTTTTCACACCTTGTTTAGATTGATGTGTTTACTGTAACTCTGCTGTTTTAAGTTCCCTACCTCCTTAAATCCACAAAGCACCTCAAGAAAGGATTTCCAGGTATTATATTTTGTTCAGAAAGCCTTATCTCAGACAGACATATTTGCCCATTTTCTTTTTTATTAATAAAAGTTTTATAATCATTATACATGCGGAGTGCTGTTCCAACAGACTGGGTTAGTATCTCTCCATGAAACCGCACACAATAAAATGGTTTCCTAAAAAAAGTTAACAATGCATAAAATGCTGATACCGTGCTTCAGAACACTTAATTTTTTCTTTTTTCTCCCCATTGTTTATCATTGTTTTGTCAACTTTTTATATCGCTACCCACAATGCTTTGAGTTTGGTTTTCTTTGAACATTCCTTTCCTCTGAACTTACCATGAACTTGTGCCTGTAGCATGCCGCCACAGACTGCCACTGCCACTTTATAAGGGAAACAGAATCAACGCTTTGGTTGTAAAAGGTGCCTAAAGCAAGCTCTGATAATATACAAAAGTAAAAACACGTATTCAATTGCTGTTTTAGGCTGCAGTATGATGCTTGCTTTAAAAGACAGTTGGTGTAATAATTTGCACATACTTCAGGAGAGTCAGGAATTAAGTTTGTGGAGGGAGGAGGAAGAGAAAGAATTATGCTTCATAAGATTAGGAGGACTGTAGGAGGAGAACGATTGCATAAATGCCAAGTATGACACAAGAGAAGATGGGGTCCATTATCGCACAGGCAGTGTAGGGTGATGCATAGGATTATTTGTTTTGTACAGTAGGATGGGAGGAGGGAATTTTTTTGCATTTCTGATTATTTCTCTGCACATAGGGTTCTATTATGAAATTATTGTTCCTTCTGATCAAAGTCTTATAAGATGGGTTCTGGATTGGGAAACAAATCTTAGGTTCTTAACCCAGCTGTTCCAGTGAATAAAAGTAAATATGAAAGGTCCTACAATAAGGATTCCCACCCAACTTGCATTCTCAGGTGATTATTTGGTAAGAGGAGAAAGCACGAAGCCTGACTGTGGGATGTGACCCAAGTCATGGCAGTTATGATTTTTTAAATACCAGGATATTCCATAATTTCCCCTATATCTTATGTTATATTCAGTTTACTGTGTTGCATCTGAGCTGCAGCAGGGCTCAAAGGACCAAGAATAATGTGGGCTCAACCATCTGTTCAGGATTGTCTGGGAGACTGAAAAATCTTATTTGTTTGTTACCCTTTGCCTCCCGTCTCCTTGAGAGAGTAGATGAGGGAAGGAAGAGGGAGATTTTAGTAAGACTGATCAAGAGTATTGTCACAAATATTCCAGTAGAGAGAATTAAGAGTGCTGAGGTGTTTCTCTTGTTCTTCTCCCCCACCACACACAAAAAGGATCATGTGAATGGGATGCCACAGAACCACTCGGAGCATGGCACGGGTAGCCTGGCTTCTACGGGTTGCAGAGTCTGGTACCCGACCTAAGCATGCAAAGGTAAGAAGGCAAGAAACCATGGCCATGAAACAGGGATGCATGGAATGAACCACACTTTCACAACAAGTAGGGAAGAGATGGGATCTCCTGGAGGTCATCTGCAGATCCTGTGGAAGGGAGTCTGTTATGACTGCCCCCACCACTACCTTTCTCCCCTCGCCCCCACCACACACACTGAAGAATTTACTGTCAGGAGGAAGACAACTTCAGCAGAAAAAGACTAGAGTGGATTATCTGAGGTAGATGTTGAGGGGATTCCTCGGTCAGCATTTGTAGCATTGCCAGTGTCCAAGAACCAGTGTGAGGCTAATTTCTGAGGCAGCCATCCAAACCCACAGCATAAGAGCCAGCATTGGGTCAGGGCAGGACATTTGCAGCCTAGGAAGACCTCTCCTATCTTACTTCTTCCCCTTCTCCTCATTCTTCACTTATGTAGCAGTTAAAATTTGACTCCAGTTTTTATTGAATAGAATTTTAAATGGCCACCAACCAAGATGTTTGCTTATTTAATAAGCATTTATCGAGCAGGTAGTATATGCAAGGCACTATGCATGTGCATATTTCCTGACCTTGAGGGATGTGTCTAGCAATGAGATTTTCCTTATTTTTGCTTTTAATGCAATTTCAGCATTTCAAAAATTGACAACAGCATAGACTTTTCAGACCTGTACACATAGTGTATAATGTGGAAATTTCACTTCCACTTGAGCGAACAAAGTGAAGTGAGATTGAGCTGGGAAGACTAGGAAAGGAATAGCATGCTCAGGTAGTCCTTCTAGATAGATAAATGGAAGAAATCTAAAGCAGGAAGCTGCA
Source organism: Cacajao melanocephalus (assembly GCA_963573385.1). Lineage (NCBI taxonomy): Eukaryota > Metazoa > Chordata > Mammalia > Primates > Pitheciidae > Cacajao > Cacajao melanocephalus. The sequence continues at coordinate 44,189 of CAUYLG010027542.1, read as the reverse complement.
TAACTATACAGGCATACTTCAGAGATATTGTGAGTTCCGTTCCAGACCGCTGCAATCAAGCAAATATTACAATAAATCAAATCACACAAATGTTTCCCCAGTACATATAAAAGTTATATTTGCACTATACTGTGGTCTATTAAGTATGCAATAGCATTATGTCCAAATAAAGAACGTATATACCTTAATTAAAAGTACTTTATTGCTAGAAAATACTAATGATCATTTGAACCTTCAGTGAGTCGTAATCCTTTTGCTGGTGGACGAGGGTCTTGCCTCAGTGTTGCTGGCTGCAGATTGATCAGGGTGGTGGTTGCTGAAGGTTGAGGTGGCCATGGCAATTTCTTAACATAAGATGACAATAAAGTGTGCCATGTCAATTGACTCTTCCTTTCATGAAAGATTTCTCTGTAGGAGGCAAGGCTGTTGGACAGCATTTTACCCACAGTAGAACTTCTTTTAAAATTGGAGTCACTTGTCTCAGACCACTGCTTTATCAACTAAGTTATTCTAAATCCTTTGTTGCCATTTCAACAATGTTCACTGCGTCTTCACCCGAAGTAGATTCCATCTTAAGAAACTTCTTTGTTCATCTAGAAAAAGCAAGTCCTCATCAATTAAAGTTTTATCATTAGATTGCAGCAATTCAGTCGCATCTTCAGGGTCCCCTTCTAATTCTAGTTCTCTTGCTGTTTCCACGATATTTGCAGTTCCTTCCTCTCCTGAAGTCTTGAACCATGGACAAAGTCCTCCATGCAGATTGGAATCAACTTCTTCCAAACTCCTGTTAATGTGGATTTTTTCTGTTTTACCTTGTCTCATGAACCACAAATGCTCTTAATGACATCTAGAATGGTGGATCTCTTCCAGAAGATTATCAATTTAGTTGGATAGTAATTCCTCTCAGGGATTACTATCTATGGCAGCGATAGCCTTACAAAATATATTTCTTACGTTAAGACTTGAAAGAATTATTGCTCGATCCACAGGCTAGACAATGGATGTCGTGTTATTAGGCATAAAAACAATATTCATCTCTTTTGGTGTCCCCATTAGAGCTCTTGGGTGACCAGGTCCATTGTTAATGAGCAGTAATATTTTGAAAGGAATCTCTTTTTCTAAGCAGTAGGTCTCAACAGTGGGCTTAAACTACCCAGTAAGCCATGCCGTAAAAAGATACACTGTCGTGCAGGCTTTGTTGTTTCACTTTTACTGCTTAGGCAGAGTAGATTAACTATAATTCTTAAAGGTCCTAGGAATGTTCGGAGTGGTAAATAAGCATTGACTTGAACTTAAAGTCACCAGGTGCATTAGCCCCTGACAACCGAGAGAGTCATCCTGTTCTTTGAAGCTTTGAAGGCAGGCATTGACTTCTCCTCTCTAGCCGTGAAAGTCCTAGATGGCATTTTCTTCTAATATGAGGCTGTTTTGTCTACAATGAAAATGTGTTCTGTAGTGTAACTGCACCGCCCACTCCCCCCGCCCCCCACCCCATCAGTAATCTCAGCTAGGTCTTCTGGATATTTTGCTGCAGCTTCTCCATCAGCACTTGCTGCTTCACCTTGCCCTTTTATGTTATAGAGGTAGCTTCTTTCCTTCAAGCTCATGAACCACCCTCTGTTGGTTTTAAACTTTTCTTCTGAAGCTTCCTCATCTCTCTGGGCCTTTGTAAGACTTAAGGAGAGTTTGAGCCTTGCCCTTCATTAGGCTTTGGGTTAAGGGAATGTTGTGGCTGGTTTGATCTACTATCTGTCGGGATCACTCAAACTTTCTCCTTATTAGTCAGAAGTTTGTTTCACTTTCTTATCATCTGTGTGTTCACTGGAGTAGCACCTTCAACTTCCTTCGGTAACTTTTCCTTTGCATCACAACTTGGCTAATTGTTTGGCACAAGAGGCCTAGCTTTCAGCCTGTTTTGGCTTTGATATGCCTTCCTCACTAAGCTTAATCGTTTCTAGGTCTTGATTCAATGTGAGAGACTCTTCTCTCCACTTGAACACTCAGAAGCCATTGTAGGGTTATGAACTGGTCTGACTTCAATATTGTGTGTTTCAGGGAATAAAAAGGCCCAAAGAGAGGAAGAGATATGGGAGAATGGCCAGTCACTGGAGCAGTCAGAACACATACAGTATTTATCAATGAAGCTTACCTCCTTAGATGGGCTTTGTTTGTTGCATGCTAAATCACTTGCAACAAAAACGTCAAAGATCACTGATCTTGGTCCCATAACAGACATCATAATACTGAAAAAGTTTGAAATATTGTGAGAATTACCAAAATGCGACACAGAGAAACAAAATGAGTACATGCTGTTGGGAAAATTATGTCAATATATTTGCTTGACGTAGACTTGTCACAAACCTTCAATTTGGTTAAAAAAAAACAATATCTATGAAGTGCAATAAAGCAAAGTGCAATAAAATGAGGTATATTATGCCTGTATATTATTCATTGTGGGCTTCTCACTGACTTGCTGAGTTGTTTAATTTTAGGTCTTGATTTGATGACAAAATAACTTTTTGCTCGTTTGCTTCTTTGGTAAATATTTTTTGAACACATGTTGAACTATCTACAGGACGTTGTGCTAGACATGTGCCTTTCCTGCCTTCAAGAAACGTATAATCTAGTACGAGAAAGAGATTTCCTTGGTGCAGATTGCTGCAATATTTAGAAGCATGTGATTAGTGAGGTGTGAACCGTATTAGTGAGGAATCCTTTATTGCAAATGATAGTGACCCAATTTGAAATAACTTAAAAAGTAAGGGCTTTATTGGCTCATGTACTAGGAAATGCAGGGAGTAACACTTCAGGCCCAGATAATGCCATCAGAAAGGAGTACATCTTCATCTTCCGTCAATCTACTGCTCACCTTTCTACTAGCTTCATGTACAGGCAGCTTTCTTCTGATGGAAGCCATTCTAGGCTACATCACTGTCTTAGCTAGTATCTCTAGAGAAGACATGGTATACTTTTATTTTCCCTTATAGGCTCAGGAAAGTTTTTGTAACTGGCCCACTTTGGGCTCTGTGCTCTTCTTGTGGCAAAGGAGATGGGGTGTTCCCTTCTTTAGGGGCAGAAGTGGTCGGTTTCAAAGTATCTGCAATATATTCTCCAAAAGGAAGGAGAATTCTTTTAATGAGACAATGGGAGAGAAAGGATGCAAACAAAAACTACAGCTCTGCTAGGTTTTTGAGGGACATAGACTGTATTAGTCCATTCTTGCACTGCTTATAAACAAATACCCAAGGCTGGGTAATTTATACAGAAAAGAGGTTTAATTGGTTCATGGTCCTCTAGGCTGGACAGGAAGCATGATGCTGGCATCTGCTCAGCTTTTGGGGAGGCCTGAGGAAACTTACAATCATGGTGGAAGGCAAAGGGGGAGCTCGCGCTTCACATGGCTGGAAGAAGAGGAAGGGAGAAGTGGGGAGGGGCCGTACACTTTTAAACGACCAGGTCTCAGGAGAGCTCACTATGATGATGCCACCAAGCAGGAGAATGGTGTTAAACCACGAGAAACTGCCCCCGTGATCCAATCACCTCCCACCAGGCCCCACCTCCAGCCCTGGGGATAACATTTCAACATGAGATTTGGATGGGAACACAGATCCAAATCATATCACAGACTAAAACTTGAGGAGTCCAGAGAAGGGAGGGGTCATTTATGGTGATTGTAGAGGGTATATAGGAGTTGGTGGTAGTAATAGCTGAGCTCTTTGGATTTCAGTAGAGAATTTGATAGGCCATGGAGGAAGCTTCTCTCTCAGGCAGACTTACCAAACCACGATATTTACAATGCTCAAAACAAATTCAAGTCATACCCTATGAGTCTCTTCTCTATATATCCTAGTACCTTGAAAGTAATCCATACTCTAAAATCACTCCCTTAGTTTCTCTTTCCTTCTCCTCCCCATTGTGATCATGATGCCACTCATGATGTCATTTGTACTAACCCAGTAAAGGTCATTGGTAACTTCCTAATCTGCAAATCCGGCCTCTGCAGCACCATGCTACTTGGCATCTCTGAGTCTGACACTGTGATTCACACCTTAGTCTGGAAACTTTCCCCCTCTTGATTTCAAGACACTGTGCTCTCTCCTGGTTCTTTTTTGCTCACCTGAGCATTCTTCCTGAGGCACTACTGTTGGCCTTTTTATTTTTGACCTCTCCTTAATGTCTCTTTTTCCCAGAACACAAGCCTAGCTCTCTTGCTGTTTTGACATGTTCCTTTCTAGTCAATCCCATGCATTCCCATGGCATCTGTGACCACCTGTCCCTGCTCATCTATACCAACGGCACCATCCGATTTCTAATCCTCCCTATTGATCCCACACTCTGGGATCCATACAGATCACAAATTGAACTTTTCCCTTGGGATCTTTCTCTATTCTCTTCTTACCATTCTCACTGCTGTCACTCTACATTTCAACCTACAATTCTTATCTTGCCAACACCCAAGAAAGGTTCAGGAAGATGAAGAGTGCTGCTACATTTTCAATGTTATGACTACAACATAGACTTCAGTTCGCACTGCTGTGACTTTCCCCCCTTAGTTTTCTTTGAATGTTTTACATTTATAACATCAAAGCATTCAATATTAATTACCATATCACTACCTTTAATCACATGTCTATCCTTACCAGTCTGTAGTGCCCAAATCAAGACATAGTTCATCTTTAATCAAGTGAGTGCTCTTATCAAGTTAACTTCTACAATTTTTGTCAAAAGGAGTGTCACTTACTGCTTCAAAAAGCATGTTTAAAGGTCCACTAAGATTACCTTTTCTTCAGTCCCACTGACAACAATTTTAGTAGTTTTCCAATTCATTTTTATAGGAGCTTCTGCTATTCCTTTTATCACTTATTTTGCTGAAAACAAAGATATAAACATTTTAACTATTGAGAACAATCACCTCAATTTTCAGCGCTCTTTTATTTATACTGTAAGCTATAAAATAATCTCAAGGCATTCAAATATTTTACTAGCTAAAATTCCATCTTCATAAAGATTGTTTTTTATTTTAATTTTTGAAGCATGCATATGGTCTTTATTTTAAGAAAATTAAAAATAAAAAATACTTGTTATAAAAATACATGATCACTGTAGTTTTAGAAAACGCTAGTGAGCTAAAAAGAAGCAAATAAAATCTTATTCACAAAGAGCCACTGTTACATGCATCTAGACCTAAACTTTTCTTTAGAAATGTGAATGTTTTAGTTTAAAAAAATAATAGTTGGATCATATGCTGTGTGTGTGTGTGTGTGTGTGTGTGTGTGTCTATTTTAGACCTTTAACAAAACGTCGTGCATATGCAACTTTTTAGAGTTTTTTACTACCTCAGAAAACTGCTAGTAGGGGCAGTATCCTATTATCCAGGTTACTATAAATATACATATCCTCTCCCATTGTTTTTGGATTGTAATAATGACAGGTTACTTTTATTGGGGGCTTTTCACATGACAATCACCGTGCTCAGTGCTTGACAAATATTTTTTGACTCTTCACAAGAACTCCATGAGCTTACAGAAGTGTCTGTCTTTAATGGACAAGGATGTGTGAGGCACAGCAAGGTTTTTATTTCAACCAGATTTATAGCACAGTAAAGTGGGACAACCAAAATTCAAATCCAGGTCTTTGGCCTCCAGTCTGTGCTGAAAATCACAACAGAATACACTGAGGATATTTAGAATATATATAGTAAGGTGTCATGCTGGACATGCTTGCCTGCCCAGTATCCCCAGTTTGCCAATCTTTGGGATTCCTGAGGTGGAGTTACCCTGTCATGACGCTGCGAGGAAACCCTAAGCCAAGTGGAAAGAGAAGAATAATTTTCCCCTTATTGGTGAGAGAGAAGATCTTGAAGTCCTGTTAGGAAAACTCTCTAAAGTGCTTGTTCTGTTTCCTTTCTCAGCTTGTGTACTGTCACTAAAGACTGTAGATCTTGCTGACTAATTTTCAAGAGGTGCCATTATTATCAAGAAAGGCATCATCAACTACCAAGTTACCTTAATTCTTGCCTTTTTAATCAGGTGTCAGCAGCTTGCGTAAAAGACTTGCATTTTACTTCTCTGTTAAAGATAAACTCTCTTCATGGGTACCAAGCCGTGTAGAGAGTTTGCACAAGAAATGTGCTCAATGGTATGAAGTTTCTGCTATGCAAGATGGATAAGTGCTAGAGAACTGCTGTGCAATTTACTGCCTATATTTAACAATGTGGTATTGTACACTTTAAACTATGTTAAGGGGGTAGATCTCATGGTGACTGTTCTGACAAAAAAACAAAACAGAAGAACACAAGAATACAAGGAAACTTTTGGAGGTGATAGATTTGTTTAGTTCTTGATTGTGATGGTGATGTCTTAGGTATATGCATACGTCTGAATGCATCATGATGTATCTATCAAATGTGTGCAGTTCTTTTAGGTATCACTGTTACCTTAAAGCTAAAAAAGGAAATGAAGAACATGATGGGGACTTTAGCATCAGTGGACTGTTTACTAGAGATTTGTAATAGAATTGCCTCTCAATTATCGTGGTTCTCAGTAATCCTGTTGCTAGGACGGAAAGCATACATGCTTCATAGTCAGAAGGGTGTGAGTTTGAACCTTAGTTTTAACGCTTGCTCTTTCATCTTGGGTATATTCCTTAATCTCTCTGAGCCTCAGTTTTATCATTTGAGGTATAGACATATAGGTATGGACAGACATATACACTGCCTGGTCTACAATAAACAATCAATATGAAGTGTTCTTTAAAAACATGACAACCTTCTGCTTTATATTTTTCTATGGGAAGTGGAGCACATTTTGACCATCTCTTTTGCAATAAAACTGAATTTTCGTTGCTTTCCAATATGGAAAGTGGTGACAGAATTATAAAATGTTCAAGAATGAAGAGACATCACATATAATTCAGTTCAACTTTCAATTTTAAAGGTGAGTAGATTTGAGGCTCAGAATTGTGACATAAACTGACTGCTGGCAGAACCAAGTCTCTCTTGTCTTGGTAGAAATAATAAAGTTACTCCTTGTGGCTGACAAAGGAGATAAAATTTACAAAGTTTCATTTAGTGAATGGGTCTTGAAAATAAGTGATATGCAAGAGTGACCTCTATAATCCAAGTGAATATTTGAGTCCTGGAAATATAGTTGCTCATATATCAACAATGGAAAAAAAATTAGAAAATGATCTTCTAATTCCTAGGACTGGGGTTTTTATAAGGAAGTGCACTTGTTTTCGAAAAAGAACATAACTACATTTGTGCACATGTGGTTTCTTTGCCCTGTTTTACCTCATTGAATGGATATTTATTTCAATTTTATTGATGCTGTAAAGTTTAATGAATTTTATACATATTATAGATATATCCTCTTAAATATCGTAAATATACATTTAGAATCTTCTTAAGTATGATTTTGTCATGGTTAAATTTTTATACTAGTTTTTGAAAGCATACCTTCTTAGTGGGATAAAAGTGTGGATTTACCACTTTCATAACTGTGTTTTGAAAGCTTTATAGTCCTTTGGAGACAGATTCTCTGGAAGGCTTGCCAGTCAGCAAACACCAAAGATTAATAACATGAATGATTTGATGATTTTGGCATCTTGCAAAAATTATGCATTAGGTTTTCTTTAAGGAAGCATCATGTCTATTCTCCAGTTTGAATTTTTTAACTTTTAAATCACATTTCAAATATACTATAGGTATGTACTTACCTTATACCCCTAAGATTTCCAAAACTGATTTAATGAATGATGGTAATATAAGTTTTAGAGTAAAACAAGGTAAAACTGTGCTAATGGATTTGCCTTTTGGAATCACATTAATTTTTCCTTTAAAAATTCAAATTTTATATTTGAAAATTTGACAGCTAATAATCTTAGTTTCATTTGACTTATCTGCGGAATAGGTGAAAATGCCAAGGGCACGTGATCATATAGGGTATGAGCATATATATATATATATATATATAGCCTGTTGTATTGGATGTTATCTTATAATCCTTTCATTTTGTCGTTCGTTTACTCAAATAAGAATAATTTAGAGATGTACTGACAAAATAACATTTGTATATTTATGCTTTAGGCATTGAGTAGAGCATATTGAATGATCTACAAAATACACCATTTTTATAAACACTTCAGTTTTGAGTTGGAGGGCTTTGTGCTCATGGTGTGGGTGTGTGTTTACAGGAAAAATAGCTTGGTCAGAAAGCAACACCAAGTAAATAAATCATTGTTTTTAATTTATTTTATATGGAAGCTTCCCCTCTTTACTTCTTCCCCCACCCCATCCACATCTGAGAAATGTTGAAATCGATAGTTTTATCTTTAATGTATGAGTACTTACTAAATTCTAGGGACCATTCTAATAAAAATGAGTAACAGTTGATTGCCCTCTACATAGCACGTACGATTCCAACAGCTTTCTACCTACTGACTTAATTGTTGCTCACAACCACAGCAATAAGGCACAGAAAGGTTATTTATCTTGTCCAAGATCATACAACTTGTCCAAGATCACACACTTAATAGGTGATACAAGTGGTATTTGCACTCAGGCTGGTCAGGCTCCACCCACCCATACACTTAACTCATTTACCGGTGTACTACACTGCCTTGAAGTTAGAAAATCATTATAGAATGATGGGTTCTGAATTTATAAGACCTATGACATGATGAGAAAATTAGCTTTTAAAACTTGTTTTTTGAGAAACAGAGTCTTTCTCTGTTGCCTAGGCTGGAGCTCAAACAATTGTTCCACCTCAGCCTCCGGAGTAGCTAGGACTACAGGCATGTGCCAACATGCCTGAGTGATTTTTAAATTTTGTTATGGAGACAGCGTCTCGCTATGTGGCCCAGACTGGTCTCGAGCTCTTGGGCTCAGCGAGCCTCTTGTCTGGGCTTCCTAAAGTGCTGGGATTACAGGCGTAAGCCACCGCCTCTGGCCACATTAGCTTTTTAAGAGAGAAATTCTAATGGCCTTTTGATTTGTTCCAAGTCTTGTTGATCTTTTCTATGGAAGGACTGTTCTCTTTTCCTGCCATGTCTAGTTGGCACATTGAATTGAAAAATGGACTTGAAGCTTGGTAAAAACAGAAGAGGTTGAGTTTGAAATTTTGAAGAGAAGAGCGATGAAAACAGTATACATTTTCCAAGTTGTTCAGACTGGCCAGCAAGGTCAGTTCTGTATGTTCCTGCTGTAAACTCAGGTTTTTTTGTTTTTCGGGTTTGTTTTGTCTCTTCTTTTGACGGTCTTCAGTGAAGTTAACAGTGGATTTGTGTTAAGATATAGAATATAGAGAGTTACAATAAATCATCAGTGTAGTCACAGATTTTTTTCCTCTTCTTAAAAAAGCTGAAAGATTAATTTTAACTTTGTCAAAAAAAAAAAATCGGGAACGCAGTATAGTATTTGGGAGGTTTGTCAACACATCCCTCTGCTGTTTTTCAGTCTAGGCTCAAAATCTCTACAGTCAGCAACAAAAGCCCTGAAAAATCAATATTGAGGTTCTTAGACTTCTGAAGGGGGGTATAAGGGCAAGGTTTGCTACCTTTTTAATTTGCCCCCTGATGTCTTCTAGCTTCCTTGGCCTAGCTTTTCTTGAGACAGGAAAAGGAGGAAAGTTTTATCAAGTGCTGGTAGATATTTCCACTGTCGTAGATTTCTGCCTGTTAGTCTTTTACTGTTACACACATTCACACCTCATATATTTTGCTCTAAAAGCAGAACATCTGAGATGATTTTGTGGTTGAAAAAGATCTCAAAGAGATGGAAGATGGATTTAATGTTGCCATTTTTAGATAATGCTGTAAATAGAATGGCAGCTGTCCTCAGATGCATAGCCGATATATACTACATATGCTGAATAGAAACAGATAAAAGATTGCACTCAATTAATCCTGAAGAAAAGTAGCATTTTAGCTATGGATTCAGCCATCTAATTTTTAGCTGCAGTGCATTCGTTCTGTCTCTCATGTGATAAAATCCCATGCTTTGAAGGTGACTCAAGAAGAGAAAAATTTACTATTATTCTCAACTAGGTTTAAAGCAACTTGTAATATTTTCATTATTTACACTCCCTCACCATTAAATAAGTGATTGAAATCTACTAACAGTTCTGGAACACTTACTGTCTGTGAGGCATTCTTCTTGGTGCTGTGGCGGGAATAAGACATGGTTCTTTCAAAGAAATATTTCTTACATAGAAATGGCATAATCAGAAAGTTTTCATGAAAGATAGAATGTGATCATTGCTCTAAGGTTTGACAAAGTTCAATAATGGTTAAATATTTATAAAACACCTGTTTCAGGTATATTGCTAATAGGTACAGTGGATATTAAGATACATTGAATCTATTCCACAAGGAGACTTCCTCAAGAGAGATGGCGTGTAAACAAATAATTGCATTTAATAACTGAATATATAGTTTAAAAGTTCAGGAATAGCAGAGAGAGGGGAGAGTCACTCCCTGGAAGGTGCTTGGTAGTAGGGCAGGCTTCACTGAAGAGTGATGAGTGACCAGGAGTTTTAGGCATGAGTGAGAGTTTACTAGATAAGTAATGAGGGGTAAAGACAAAGGAAAAAGACAAGGGCTTTCCAGAGAGAGGGAAGTAACATGCTCACAGAGAAGACAGCCTGAGACTTAGTAGTGTACTGGAATCTAACTTGTTTGCAGTCACCCTTGTCCTGGGTGCTTTTTATGTACTGTGGGACAGTGTCTGGAATATTCAGCATAGATTAAGATAGGAAATTCGGGGAAAAAAGCAAAGTAAATTGTATCTGTAAACTTTGTTTTTATAACAGCAACTTGCATGACCTGCCTTTGAATCCTGACTTGCAATTTCTAAATTTCTCAGACCTCACCTTCTTCAACGGTAAATGTGAGTTCTGATATTTAATATAAAACATAAAACAGTACGTTGTCTGATACTTAGTGTATAATTATGACTGTAATTTTTTTTTTTTTTTTTTGGAGACAGAGTTCTCGCTCTATCCCCCAGGCTGGAGTGCAGTGACACAATCTCGGTTTCCTACAACCTCTGCCTCCTGACCTCAAGTGATCCGCCCACCTCAGCCTGCCAAAGTGCTGGGATTACAGGCATGAGCCACTGTGCCTGGTCTATAATGATGACTTTAATTATTGCTCTTTTGCTTCTTTCAGTTGACCATTCCTTGGTAGTGCTCCTCACTGAGGGCTTAACACATAACCGCACTCAATGAAGGGAGCACAGCTGCCGCTGGGATTTAGGTGATGTGGGAGAGGCAACTGAAAGAGCTCCTCAGTAACCGTTTGGAGACCTGAATTCTAATTCTGCTTTAGCCACAGACTGTGACCTGGTGATCTTGACTCACAGTGTGCCCTGTGAGTTTATTTTTCTCTGTAAGGAGAGGTTTGGACCAAATGTCTGACTCATGTCCTTGTTGCTATGCGTAGTTTCTGAAGAACGGTCCAGTGACTTGAAAAAGAGATAAACCACCCAACTTAATTCCAGTAAAAGCCTTACTAACCCTGAAATGTTCTTTTACATTTTCCATTTGGGGGAAAATTGTGTATAGCAACTAAACTCATTTTAAAGAATGGTGGTTTCCCGATTGTTGTAAAAAAAAAAATTACAAAGTACAGTCAATACCTCCTAAAATTCATGAAACATGCAAACAAGCGATGTTAGGCCAGCTTTGCAGCCTCTTCCAAAGATCAGGCCTGGGTAGTGTGAAGTGCGGTTTTGATGGTTTGGGTGTGCAGTGGTGAGCTTGTGGTCAGGTGGGCTCTTAGGAGCATCTGATGCCTGTTGAAGTTTTGTAGGTCATTTGGAAAATGCCAATCCATCGTGCTGGTGATTTGATAGAATCCTGAGAAAACTTAGTTGGTGTTGAGTAAGAAGCAGAGTGTTCCTTTCTACAAATTAATTGTTACACCTATGATTAATGAGCGTTTATTCACAAAGTATAGAGAGAAAACATTGTGAAGAAGACATAGTCAGTGGGGCCATAGTTAAGGAGTGTCAGCTCCAGATTCCAAACCTCTCATTCCTCTCATGATGAAGTCTAACTGCTGTTTTCACTGTACATTAATTCTGATATCATTTTGAAATAATAGTATGTATGGCTCTGCAGTCTCTTAATGTAGGCAGTCCAATCTCCTCCCTATTTTCTTGCTTTGTTTCCAGCGTTAATCTGGTAACCAGCCACTTATCGTACTGATTATCTTGTGATTGAAACTGTAAAAGCCTGTGGCAGGTAAACCTATGGTAGGCAGATGGTCTCCCCAGTATGTCAGCTGTCTGAGAAGGATTTTTTTTGTGTGTGTATGTGTATTACAATGTGGTCTAGGGGGAGAAACAGCCACCCCCCCCAAAAAAAAACCTCACAAAATAAAGAGCTCAGATCATACAATTTGAAATTTAACAGAATGTATTTGCTAACACTTTCAAAGTTGCCTTAAGATCAAAATTCATTATGGAAGCATCTTTTGTGGAGCATGAAGTGACAGAAAAGGAGGGGAAACTATAGTGTTGGGAAGAGTGCAGAGGTCGTTACAACAGATTTTTAGCAGTCCTGTGTGTGAGTTTGATCTTTTGATGAACTTACTAGTAACTTGGGGGATGGGGGGGCAGAGAAATGCCCCCAAGCTGTTGGTTGCTTTTGCTTGTTCTCATAGCAGCCTGCGGGGAGCAGGGGGAAAGTGCTTGTTTAAACACCAGTATATGCCATAAAAACTAACAATTATGTCAACGTTTTCAAGAAAGAAAATTACATTAAAGATGAATGAGGGTATATTGAATAATTATGTTTTAAGGTGTGTAACATTAAAAGATATTGAATAGAATATCGACTGTTTTGTGGAAATAGCAATAATGAGATTCCTGTCACCTAATCTTACCATAATTGGGTTATTACTATGCAAATGAAGGTATTACTTTAAAAAAAAAACTAAGGAAGCTAGACAGATCCTTCAGGCAGTCCTTTATCTATTCTTAAAGCTGTGCCGTCAGTTCTCCTTAGACTGAAGATCCTTTTCTAAACAATTTGGAGATGCTCATTTCACTATGTGCCCCTGAAATTCCACTATAATATTTTTCAGCTGCCACAGGTAGCAGATCAGTGATTGGTGATTTTATATTCTTTGAGCTTTATGTGGAACCCAAAGGAATAATTAAATTGTATGATTACTGCCCACTGTCATTTTTATTTTAAAAAATGAAATGGAGTGAAATTTCCTGCCAGAGATGCATGCTGGAGCCCTTATCTCTATGTTCCATGCAGCTCTGTCATTGCTGCACAGAGTCCAGTGGTGACTGTGCATCTCAAAGCCAACAGGTCACTTTGGGCTAGCAGACCTCCTAGGACACCTTTGTGACTGAGCAAGTGATTCCATTTGTCCTCAGTCATACTCAGATCAATAGTCCATACATCGCAGTCACCACCATGTCCATTTAGGCTCCTGTGGCACCCATCAGATGAATAGAAATATTTGGGACAATTGCCATTTTAGTTCATGACCCAGGTAAATACCTGTGTGTTCATCCAGGAATGGCATTTTAAACTGTTGACTGCTGAGGCTTTGGGCAAAAGACGATTATATTTCCTGGGAATGTTGTATGATGTCTGCATACTTTATTATGTGAAATGCTCTGTGTAGAAATGATACAGATGTAAAAACTCTAGCATTCCTAGCTAGAGACAGCATGAAAAACAGTCTTTGAGCCTTATTGAAATCTCACAATGAAGTTTTTATCGTTTTAATACTCTTTGATAGTGTAACCTAGATTGATCATAGCAGGTAGATTTGAGGAAATCACAAAAGACAAATTTCATTTACCAAGTACTTTTGGTTCCAAGGATTAGGAGGTCAAGAAAATATAAGCCTTATCAGTTTATTTCAGAATCAATTGAGACTTGAGACTTTATAAATGTCACCAGCAACTGCTCTTTACCTTATGTCCTTCCACAGTTCTTAAGGTAGAGCAGGGCTCAGTGCGGTGATTGCACATTACATTTATGCCTTTCTCTGTTTAGTAGGCAAGCCTTAGAATACATTTCCATTTATATGAGTATGGATTTTTTTCTGATATTAGACATAATTTACCAAATATAGATAACATTTTCAAGCAATTCACAATCCTGAAAAAACTTTTTGTTTTGTTGTTGTTTTGAGGCAGAGTCTCACTCTGTCACCTGGGCTGGAGTGCAGTGTTGCCATCATAGCTCACTATAACCTCCGTCTTCCAGACTCAAGCAGTACTTCAACCTCAGCCTCCTGAGTAGCTGGAACTACAGGCATGTGCTCACACTTGGCTAATCATTAACTTTTTCTTTTTGTAGGAACAGGGTCTCAATGTATTGTCCAGGCTGGTCTCAAACTCCTGGGCTCAAGTGATATTCCTACCTTGGCCTCCCAAGGTGCCAGGATTACAGGTGTGAGCTACTGCACCTGGTTGAAAATATTCTAAATTGTTACCTTTTATAATCCAACTGATTTGGTTGGCCTCAAGCAATCGATATATGTCAGTAACTTTTATTAGATCTCTGTGGAAAGGATTTTTGGAAACATGCAGAATTCCTACACATCATTTGGGTTAGAATAAGTTGTGATACTGTTACAAACAACCCTAAAATTTCATCTACAAGGTTTGTTGTGGGTTCAGTTATCCTATATATGCTGGCTCAGCTTTCTAGACTTTTTTTTGATATCTGCTTCCATGATCTCCCAGGCTGGGGAAGAGAGAGCTGCAGAGTTGAGCACTGGCAATAAATGCCTTATTTCAGAAGTGACAAACATGACTTCTCATATTTCTTTGATAGAATTACTCATATGGTTCCTCCTAATTTCCTTGGGATGGGAAATGTAGAAGAGAAGCAGATATTGATCGGTATTAGTAATGTTGATCATATCCAGTATTGATTTATTCTGCTTACTGAGAATGCCTTTGAAATATGAGACACTACTCATGATGTGTGGGTGACGCTATAGCAAGGAGTATAATGAATGGCTTTCATTAAGAACAATAAGCATTTTCCTTCGAGTCATCGATGCACCCATTTGTCTAGACCTCCACGCACCTTGCTATTTCTTGGGTTTTATGGAACAGGTTTTACCTTGACCAAGGTCACTGTGCAGTCAACCTTTGCAGATGGGATTATAGTCAGTTTTTAAACTGCAGCTGTGGCCAACCTGCAATAATGACAGACATTGCAGAAAGAATGCCCTTTGTCCGGGTTTGATGAGGGCTGGTGATGTTAAATACTGCTGATAGTTTCCTGAGTTGGAAAGGGGGTTATTCGATTTGCAAAAGAAGGAAACATTAGAATCAGTCTATTCTTCAACTCATTCCCATAGGATATATAAAGGAAAGTGAGCCCATTTTTAATATAATGAGTGTCCCGTTATCTTTTTAAACAAAGCAGAATATTTATAGCTAATAGGGATTTAGCAACAGTTACAAAAGTTTGTATCATATTTGACTTTCCTTGGGTAGCAAGCAAGAAGAGAACAGGAATGTGTTTTACCTGAGAGCAGGGGAATCTTTTACCGCAAGATAAAACAGCTATCATAACTGTGTCCCCGAGAGCGGTATTAATAGTAAAAACCGTCAAAAAGAGTTCTGGGCAAGTCAAGAAAGGATGTCCTTAATATTTTGGTTAAACAGTATAAGAGCATTTTTCTTTCTTTTTTTTTTTGTTTTTTTTTTGTTTTTTCTTCCTTGAGAATGGAGTCTCACTCTTGCCCAGGCTGGAGGGCAGTGGTGCGATCTTGGCTCACTGCAACCTCCACTTCCCTAGTTTGAGTAATTCCCTGCCTCAGCCTCCTGAGTAGCTGCGATTACAGGCACACACCACCATGCCCAGCTAATCTTTTTGTTTTTTGTTTTTTTGAGATGGAGTTTCGCTCTTGTTTCCCAGGCTGGAGTGCAATGGCGTGATCTCAGCTCACTGCAACCTCCGCCTCCCAGGTTCAAGCTGTTCTCTTGCCTCAACCTCCTAAGTTGCTGGGATTATAGGCGTGCGCCACCACGCCTGGCTAATTTTGTATTTTTAGTAGAGATGGGGTTTCTCCATGTTGGTCAGGCTGGTCTGAAACTCCTGACCTCAGATGATCCGCCCGCCTTGGCCTCCCAAGGTGCTAGGGTTATAGACGTGAGTCATCAAGCCCAGCTTTTTTTTTTGTATTTTTGATAGAGACGGGGCTTTACCATGTTGGCCAGACTGGTCTCGAACTCTTGACCTCAGCCAATCTGCCTGCCTGCCTCGGCCTCCCAAAGTGGTAGGATTATAGGTGTGAGGCACCACACCTGGCCAAGAGCATTATTCTTAAAGTATGGAAGCATATTAGTTAAGGATATTACTTGTTTAGTGTCTAATTGATAATCATGAAACTGTTTTAATTGCTGGTAACAAATGAATTAATGACATATAAGTGTATAACATACCATCCTACTTTTTTCCCTTTTTCTCATTTTTTCTTTATATTGCATATTATATTGAACAAACCAAAGACCACACAAAACAAATATATGCTGTGGTGATTCAATATAAGGTAAACAGTCTTGTAACCACCACCCAGGTCAAGAAATGGAAGTCACGAACAATTCCAGAAGCCTCTCCATGTGTACCATCCTAATCACAGACTTACCTCTTTCTCAAGAAATAATCATCTGAACTTTCATAATTATCAGTCCTTGCATTTCATTATGTTTTATCATCCATATTATGAATTTTGTTCATTAAACATTCTTTATATGTCCTTGAAGTCTTTTACAGTCTATAGGACCTCTTCTGTTTCTTCCTTTTTCTTATAACTTATCTGATGAAGAATCCAAGTTGTTTGACCTAAAGAATTTCCCACAGTATGGATTTTGTTGTTTGCATACTCATGGTGTAGTTTAGCATGTTCCTCTGTCCTTCATATTTTCTGAAAAAACTGGCAGCTGGTTCTAGAGACTTGATCAGATCAGTATAATCCCTTTGTTCCCTTTGTGAGACTATAAGAAGTGATTTAATTATTTTTTTTTATATTACTGATACTCACTACTTAGATTCATTAATTCATTAGGGGTTGCAAAGTAGAAATAACCTAATTATGTCATCTTGTTTTCGTTTAGTGACTGGGATAATTTAAGAAAAAGACACTTACTTCCCTGTCTGCTATTTGGTTATCAAGCTGTATAGTTCATACGGGAAACACAAGATAAACAATTATACCTTTTTATTTTTCCAGTTTTCAAAATAATGAATTAGCTTCCTGTCATCCTCAGAAGGTAACCAAATAATTCCTTTTAAATATCATTGTGAATTCATGAATTTAAGCATATATGATAGTCTAGATCTATTGTAATTCTTATCTTTTGAGGCTCAAATGATCTCATCTTTGGTCAATGGGAACCTTTTCAAGCTGGCTTTTGGGTATTTTCACATGACCCTAGTTATCTTTGATCGCTTCACGTGTACTGGGTACATTAAGGTGTTCACGAAGCTCATCTGTACGTAGCCTGCTCCATCCATTTCTCCAAGAAACCATTTTCTGGACACTGAGTATGTTCATTGTTGATGGTTTTGTCTTTATGGACAGGCCTAAGCAGACAGAGCTATTGTATGTGCTTAAAGTTTTTAGCTCTAATACTCATGTATTAATTTTGTACTATCAAATTTTATGTCAAAATAAAGGTATTTAAAATTGTCTTAGTATGTGTGAGTCCTGTTAGAAGCTTTACTGATATTTTTTGAGAACCACACCTCAAGCATGGAAAAGTATCATCGCCTAGCCGTTACCCAGAATGTATACATTTATACAGTTTCTCATCTTAGTATTTCTTTGGCTTAATACCATAGCAGAGTCTTCTTTCACAGTTTATCTTTGGCTCTCTTTTGGTGAGTGGTGATAGACTTGCTACAAGTTACTGTCTCTAAAGCCTCTTATCTACAGAGTTTTACTTTTTTTTTTTTAAGCATGGTGTTTCAGTTTGATATGCATTGTTTTATTTTGATCACCACTTGCCAATGTTTATCTGCTACAGTAACTCCCTCAG
Source organism: Cacajao melanocephalus (assembly GCA_963573385.1). Taxonomy (NCBI): domain Eukaryota; kingdom Metazoa; phylum Chordata; class Mammalia; order Primates; family Pitheciidae; genus Cacajao; species Cacajao melanocephalus. Next base: position 26,161 of record CAUYLG010027542.1, on the reverse strand, counting down.
AAGTTGTCATATACATTCTACATATTACTTTAATGTAAGTCTATATATTCTGTGGTTAAACATTTAAAATTATTTTTGAGAAATAAAGGAGTAAGCATTAGCACAGCATAGCTATCATCATTTTCCTGAGGTAATATAATCTGTGGCAGACTTGACTAAAATGGTTAATTGCATTCTTAGAGACTGAACCCTAAAATGATGTTTGGCGATTAAACATAGAAAGTTTTAGAGTCTGTAACATTTGCTCGTTCGGAAACCTCTTCTGAGTCTAGACTTTATCAGGAACTCTTTTCACTAATATGACCAGGGAATCAAATGCCCCTACTTGGCTGGGCATGGTGGCTCTCGCCTGTAATCACAGGACTTCGGGAGGCCAAGGCAGGCAGATCACTTGAGGTCAGGAGTTCAAAAGCAGCCTTTCAAAACATGGTGAAAGTCTGTCTCTACTAAAAATGTAAAAAGATGGCTCGGCACGGTGGCTCAAACCTCTAATCCCAGCACTTTGGGAGGCCGAAGCAGGTGGATCATGAGATCAGGAGATTAAGACCATCCTGGCCAACATGGTGAAACCCTGTCTGTAGTAAAAATCAAAAAATTACCTGGATGTGGTGGCACACACCTGTAATCCCAGCGACTCAGGAGGCTGAGGCAGGAGAATCGCTTGAATCCAGGAGGTGGAGATTGCAGTGAACCAATATTGCACCACTGTACTCCAGCCTGGTGACAGAGCGAGACTCCAACTAGTAACAAACAAAAAACAAAAAAATTAGCCTGGTATGGTGGTGTGCGCCTGTAATCTCAGCTACTTGGGAGGCTGAGGCAGGATAATTGCTTGAACCCAGGAGGTGAAGGTTGCAGAGAGCCTAGATGGTGCCACTGCACTTCAGCCTTGGTGACAGAGCGAGGCTCTATCTTAAAATAAAATAAAATACTTCTTCTCTTAGGAGCTATGTAGAAGGAATGAGGACTCTAGTGGAGGTGTGGGATCTAGTATTTTGTGTTCATGAGAGAAGAAAACAGAACATTTGTTGTGCTATAATTTTTGAGGGTCTTCCTTTGACAAAAATTGCTGGGCCAATCTAGGTAACTCTGACAACTACTTGGCATCTTTTCAGAGAATGATGTTCTACTGATCTGAAATGGATCAACCTGGACTAGTGTTTTCAGATACATACCTGTCCACCCGCCCTGATTGCCACTTTTTGCAGTCTTCTTCTGGGAGCGCTTAGGCAAATCAGCAGTGAAATTCAATATATTATTAGATTACAAATGTACTGAGTCATTAGGGTATTTTTAGAAGAAATTGGGGTATTTTTGAAAACCAGTCAAACCAATTTAATAATAAAGAGAGGTAATACTTTACAGAGCCTGACATTAAAGTTGGGGCAGATGATTGGGCTGGGCTTTTCCAGTGCTTTCAGCTCCTTATCTCTGCAATTCCCAAATTCTGTTTCCCTCTGTATATCAGCAATATTCTTGAATTGGATGCAGATAGCATCTGCAGCTTCCGGTCTGATGACCATAGAGTTTGGGAAAGAGACCATGTCTTCCAGTGGCTCTCTTTAACAGTAAGGGAATGTTTTCCAGAAGGAAATCTCAGTCATGTTTCTCTGGCTCACATAGCATCATATGCTCATTCCTGGATCCAAATCTTGTTTCCAAGTGAATGCTATTTATAGAGTGGCTTAGGCCTGGGTTTACAACCAATCACTGGCAAGGAGGATGGGATTACCATGGTTGCCTTAAACTTAGCAGAATCTACTTCAGAGTTGAGAGTCAGTTTCTCAAACTGCATAGCTCTTGCATACTGAGGAGAGAATGAAAGGGATATTGAGGATAAAACCACAATATTATCTACTACACTATGTCTTAGTGTAATATTGGGGTTCAGGGTGCCCTCAGTTCCCCTGAGAGGATGTTTCTCCGGGTTCTTAGTCTCCTGCCCTCTCAAGAATGAGAGAGGGGACCAGGGTGCAGTGTGCAGTAAATGCTGGACTCAAAAGTGTTTGTAGAAAATGATTGATTTAGAGAGTGTGAGAGAGAAACAGGAGAAGGAGAGAGAAACAGCTGACTCTCACACTGAGTGAGAGAATCTAGAAAGATGGAATCCAGGAGAGGAAAGCAGCTTCCACACTGAGTGGAAGGGAATAGAGAGAGATGGAGTTTAGGAGGGGAAGACAGGCTTCCGAGAGAGTGTGGAAGGGGACTCCAGAGGGGAAATCCAGGTGAGAGAAAGATGGCTTCCACGAAGGGACTGTTCGTGGAAGGGGACCCAAACATGGAGTCCGAAGGGGTGTGGAAAAAGGGGACTTTTAACCTGGGAGGAACCCCCACCTTGTCTAAGACCCCAGGCCAATGAAAGGAGTTCCTTAGAACTTCCGCTGGAGTGATTGACTCTTAGTTTCTTCCCACGCCCACAAAATTTAAACATAAACTGTTAAATTTCCCAGATGGAGAGAGATGGGAGTGGGGCATGGCGCAAGGAATTCTTGCCCTTAAAACTACGCCCCCTTGTGGACCCGGAAAGAGAACACCTTCCCTCATTAGGGCTCATTCGTGAATGTATTTTTATTTGTTTGGCTGCACCGTGTGAGTAAATAATGATCCATGACAGTTGGAGTAAGAAAAAGGAAAAAACAAAAACCCACCAATATGATATAAAGCATCTAAAGATATCTGATTTGTTTGTAAAAATCTTGGAAGCCATTCCTCTGTTTTTATTATTTCTAGAATTTCACTGAGTATGAATTACATGAGTACCTAGTGTCAACCCTTTATACCTCTATATGAGCTCAGTGAAAACCAGCTTCTGTGAAATATGATTAAACTGGCTCTTAAAACATGTTATTTGCATTTAACATTTTGTTCCAGCTGTTCGTCCCTGGCTTCTTCTCACATACCCTGTGTTCCAGGTCAAAGAGTGTCCTGGCTCTAGCACCACCACCATATCTATCTTGGCCCATGGCTAAAGCATTGTCTGTCCTTTTCTCCAGGCTTCCAGATGATTCCTGTTGCTAAAAACCCAACTCAGTGACGACTTCTATGAAGTCTTCCAATGATCTGCTCTGCCTGAAGGTCTTTCCTCTAGTGACCGACCTTTAAGCATTACATTCTGTTCAGTTCATTTGTCAGTTAAGTAATCTGTCACCTTTTGGGAATTCTACTTAATGTCTTTGAGCTCTTCTTAACATCACCTGTTGCAGATTAGGACCTTTTTAAAGGTAGAGACCCTTGATAATGAGTCTCATGATAATTATCTACTTTTCATGGCATCATCTTGGAAAGGGAAGTATAAATATAAAAATAGCTCAAATTTATTAAGCACTTGCTATATGCCCAGTGCAATAACAAATACTTTATAAGTATTATCTCATTTCTTCCTCACATATACATACAAAAACTCCATGTGGTAGGTTAAACAAAAGCCTTCCTCAAAATAGGAGAACCAGGAAATAGACTTTCGTGCTAACACTGGATAACAGTCTTTAAGCTCACAAGATGTCTCTAGGCATCAGTCTCTCACTCTGTCCAATCTCTTAGCCTTGCTTTCTTACCCGGCTTGATCAGCAGGAAGAATCTCTCCACGAATTGGCAGTTCCAAGTTGGAATGGTTCTAAATAACTCCAATGAGAAACAGAGAAAGAGAAAGTTGCAGCAATATTTGGGTGATGGGGAGCCTCACATGGCTTGCCAGAGCAGGTCACTGAGAGCCAAGGTCTGAGCAGTCATCCCTACGGTGCGGCCTGGGGAAACACAGCCCAACCACCCCCCGAACCATGAAGTCGGAGAGTCAAGCAGCATGGTTTCTCAATGAGATGCTGAGTAGACAGTTATTCTGGTTAGCATTGATTCTAATTCACCGATAAGACCTAAATTTAGAGATTAAGGAACATGCCCAAGATCACTCACATAGGGAGATTTAACTCATCCAAATTTCAGAGTTAGTTTTGCTAATAACAATTTTGATACATTATAATATTGTTATTCAAGCTGTTTGAGTATTATTGCTCAAAATACAAATAACTTCAACTGTGTGGGCCTCATTGTGTGTATTTTCAGTAGCAGCCCTCTTGAGAATACTCAGTGCCTCTAGTTCCTCATATAATCTCATCTTTTCCATCAAATCAGGAATTGAAACATTAGCTCATAGTTGTACATGTTAGTTGAGTGACTGGATTTGCTTTCCTAAGACTGTGTTTCAGTCACCATGTTTCCTCACCCAGGTCTTTGCTTTTAGATACATTCGTAGCTCTTGTGTCCCCAACAATGACATTTCAGATGTTACTTTGCTGGTGCTGAGATATTGGTAGAGGAAAAATGGGTTGGTCAGTCAGTGAAATCTCCCTCCGTTGCCTGAGGAAGTGACTGTATATAACAAGTTAGAGATTCATGAGTGTGTTTGAAGGGCTAGTCCAAGATCTCTCAGTAGAGAGACATTTGTTCACCCTGGGGAGAATAAACCAAGACTGAGCTGTGGATGCTGAAGACCTGCTGCTTAGAGCTCCTGAGATGGAAACATGCAGGTCCAGTTATCTCCAGCTTCTTTAAAAAATCCCGGGCCTGCCCTGCTCTTGCTTGGGCCTGCCAGCATGCCCTGTTCTTCAGGTTCTTCCTGCCCTTTCAGTACCCAGGAGAGACCACCCACTGTCTCACTGCAGCTCCGAGTCTTCCTGTTTCTCTCCTTCTGATCCAAGAATTTCAAAGTCCAAGATAAGTTTTCTGTAAGTCTTGATGTTACTGAATTTTTGGTGCTATGTAATGTTTCATATATTGACGCACAAGCTATGTTTTGCTGTTACATCCCTTTCCTGTCATTCTGGAAGACATCCTCATTTCCTTTCTTTGCTAATGACTTTTCCAACTTTGATGTAGTTAGATCACAGCTTCTTTATTAGCAAGTTTAATGACTTTGTTTTCTCCACATCATCTAACAAAGTACGTTACAGATATTGCTCAACAATATTATGTATTTTATTTGACTTCATACTCAGAGATGGGTTGAGACTGTGACAGTAATATTAGGACCCAGAATTTCATCTTATTTTTAGGGGGGGCTTGAATGTTGGCTGTTACTGTGCACTTTCAGTTTGGGCTAAGAGCTTTAGGATGAAGCAAAGTTTACCAGCCTAACTCACAAATTGGTAGGTTGATCTTGGTATCTTTATCCATTCATTCTTTATCAGCTGAGGGGCTAATTTAAGATTTTTTAGAATATAGAATTTGATGTATTCTCAGGATTTTTGCTTCTAATCAGGAATAATAGCTTTAGGTTTATAAAAAGCATTAAAATATTACGTGCTTTTGTTCGAACTAGATGTCAGTTATCTCAGAGTTTACATTCACTCCATGGTGGTACCATGGCTGGAAAGAAGAACAAGTCTTCTTAAATAAAAATGTGGCCTGTTAACAACAAAAAATGGGTTAATAGACTGTATTGCTGTTTACAGTTTATGGTTTATCCAGAAGGGATTTCATGTGTTCATCTATGCTTTTTAACTGGCAAAGTAAGTATAACTTTACCTTTAGTTCATGAACATCAGCAGAGGGATATATCTATATTACTTTTTAATATTAACAACCACAAAGGCTTTTCTAAATTAGCAGGGGGGATTTACACAGCAAACTAGTGAAAAATGTTATGAGCTTTCATCCTCTGTTTTGGTTTGAGTTGCCTCTTTGGGGCTTTTACATGTCTTTACCTTTCCCATCTCCTGTCTAGGAGGCAAACAAAGAAATATAATTTGCATTGGCTATAGAAATGCCTCCGAGATCACTGCTCTAAGTGTGCCGGGGTTTTGGAGCAGAAATTCTGAAAAGGAGAAAAAGACAAGGGTAAAAGCTCTGTTGACGAGGGAGTTTCATAGGCATGTGGTAAGAGCACGGCACTGGACGTGGGAATACAAATTCTGCAAGCTTCCTCTCTTTTCCTAAAAACAACAGTCTAAGAGTGTGGTGGTTTTGACTGGTTAAAGAGCTGGACACAGTGGCAGCTGTTGAGCTTGGTTTTTCTTTCTAATTCAGATACTTCCCTATCGTAATGTTTTGCACCTTTACTTCCTTTCTCTTTTCCTGTCCATCATCACATGTGGCACCTCTGGGTGGGAGGCAGGCAGTTGGCTGTCACTGGACATGATGGTTAATGGTGATTTATCCTTTGACCAGTACATGGGGCTGGAATGGAAGGGCATTTGAACTTGCACTTTGGTGCAGAGTAAAAGCACAGTCACCCTCTGCTGGCAGCAGACCAAGGACCCCAAGTTAGCCTGTGAACCAAGTTTTTTCCTGGAGTAAACACAATACATGAACTTGGCTAGGAGGTCAGCTCTTTGAAGCTGATATTTTTCCCCAATGGAATCAGGTATTTGTTCATATTTAGGCAGCATCTAAGTAGAGGGAATTTAGACATTTAACCAAAGCAAATTGTAGTCTAAAAAAATAGGAAGATCTCATTATAGATTCACAGATCTGTGTATTTGTGTGCTCAAGGATAATAATAATACTGGGATACGTTTCAGAGAAAAGAGATGAGTAAAAATAAGAAAAAAAATTAATGGATTTGAGCCCAAGTAAATGAAACTCTATTATTTAATTATAGTATCTGACTGTGAATATACATGGGAGATGAACAAGAATTTTTTCCTTCAGTTTGGATCATAGAATATTTCATGACTAAAAGGGGAAGTCTGTCACTCAGAGCTACAAGCTAGAGGTTTGATCCTTCATAAAATGAATCAGGGAATATGGAAAATATTTTGGGAATTGAGGACAGTCTCTTTTGCACACACTCAAGTGTTTTTACATCTAAAGTGAGCAAAACTGCATAATGTGGAATATATGCCTGTGTCCTTCAAATTTGCCATTCTGTGGTCGCCTGGATAGATGGGAAAAAATCATTGATGTGCAATGAAAAAGGACATGCTCACTCTTAGAATTGCATGTTTGGAACCTCTTGTGGGCTAGTGTCTGCAATAAAGTCGATGATCAGGCCATTTATTTGTTATCTGATGCTACTTTTGGCAAGTGAGTAAGTTTAAACCCCAGTGTCCTGGTTAAATTCCAATGTAGATGAGTGATAATATTCCATCTGCCATGTTCTTATTTTGCCTTTCTTAAGGAAATGAAGCATAACTGCATTTCAAAGCAGACTGTTGACACACTTTAGATAAAAAGTTAATATTTTTATTTCTCATTATGTAGTTCATTGTCATCAGAATTTGATAGTAACCCAGCCCTGTCACTAATTCACCTGTGTCCTTGTGAAAGTTCACTTCATCTCTCTGAAATTTATTTTCTATGAAAGAATACTAGCCTCGGTAATTGTTAAGCCTACTTAAAATTTTACCAGGCTATGAACAGGGTATGTGGTGACAAATAATATTAAGGAAAAATTTTGTCCAGACATCAAAAACTTTGTAGATTTCTGTTCACTTTAATGCATTAGAAAACACCTTATCTTAGGTATTATCTTTAAAAGTTATCTATTCGAAAATAGTATGTATCAAATGACAGAAGTCTTGGTGTTTCAAATCAGAGTCAGGAATTTTTGGTTTCTTGATTTTTTTTTTTTCCTCACTAATCCTAACTCATTTCTTAGTTAATTCGTTTGAAGATGATATGAATACATGTGTAGTTCTAAGTGAGGGAAAAACAGGACCGTATTTCACATAGCTACATATATACTGGTGTTTAAATTCTTAATTTAACAATGTCATTAGTTTGCAGAAATATTCAATAGGGCATGGCACACTGATACATGACATGCTTCTCTCAAACTGTAAAATGATGACACCAGCAAACTATGAAAAGTCATGCTTATATGTCATACTTAGAATAACCACTAAAGCTGTACAAGGAGACACCCAGAAATACTATAGATAAGTCAAAATTGAATTACAAAAATCTTGAAGGCAAAAAAAGAAAACCGAAATATAAAGAACAGAAGGCAAAAATACAATTGCAGAGTCCATCCTTACCATATCAATAATTACATTAAAATGTAAATGGTTTAACTATAACAATTAAAAGACAGATTATCAGAGTGTATTACAAAGTAGGATTCAACTATATGCTATCTATAAGACATTCTCTTAAAATATAACAATGTGGGCAGATTGAAAGAAAAAACAGAAAAAATATGTATCATGCAAACATTAATAAAAAAGCAGAAGTTGCTATGTTAATATCAGATACAATATTCTTTTGAGCAAAGAAAATTACTAGTGACAGAGGGGATTATTATATAATTACTAAAACATTGTTCCACCAAAAAGACATGGCAGTTCTGAATGTATATGTACTAAATAACAGCTCCAAAATACATGACGCAAAAACCGACAAAATTGAAAAGAGAAATAGACAAATTCACAATATTATTTGAAGATTTGAACACCCAGATTTAATTACTTTGTTAAAAAAAAAACAGATTATCAGCAAGGATATTGATGAACTCAACATTAGTAACCAACAAAATCTAATTGAAACCCACACCCCAGCAGCAGGAGCACACACATTGTTTTCATGTGCCCATGGTACATATACCAAGACAGATCATATCCTGGGCCAGAAAAGACATCTCAGTAAATTTAAAAGAACTAAAATCATATGAGATATATTTTTTGATGACCATGGAATCAATTTAGAAATCAATAACAGAAAGATAACAGAAAAATTTCTGAACCCTTGGAAACTGAGAAATATACATTGTAAATAATCCATGGGTAACAAAGGAAGTCTCAATGGACATAAAAAATACATTGAACTGAATGGCAGTAAAAATACAACATGTAAACATTTGTGGATCACAGTTAAAACAATTCTGAGAGGGAAGTTTATGGCATACCACACGTATATATTAGAAAAGAGGAAAAGTCTCAAATCAGTAATCTAAATTTACAGTTCAAGAACCTAAAGAAGAAGACTTAAAAATATCCAAAGCAAGCAGAAGGGAGGAAATAATATGAAGAACAAAAGTCAATAAAATTGACAACAGAAAAACAATCCATGAAAAAAATTCAGGTTACTTTAAAAGATCAACAAAATGGACAAATCTTTAGTAAGACTAACAGAATAAAAAGGAAAAACCACAAATTATTGATATCAGTAATGACAAAGAGTATATCACTATAGACTCTACAGACACCAAAAGGATAATATAGGAATACTACAAACAACTCTACATGCATAAATTCACAACTTAAATGAAATGGACCCAGTTCTCAAAAAACACAAACTGCTACAACTCACCCATAATTAGATAATTTTAATAGTCTTACCACAGGTAAGGGAATTATTCTGTAGCTTAACAAACTTTCAAAAAGTAATTTTCAGATGGTTTTACTAGATAATTCTACCAAACATTTAAAGAGGGATTGAAACCAGTCCTAAACAAATCTTTCCCATAAAACCATTCATTTTATGAAAGTAATATTACCCAGATACTAAAACAAAGTACCAAAAAAAAAATGAGACCAATATCCCCCATATACACAGGTACAAAAATTATTAACAAAATATTAGCAAATAGAATTCAGCAATATGTAAAATGACTGATATATACATCATGACTAAAGGGGAGTTTATTTTAAAAGTTTTAAGGCTGGTTCACTACATCAAAAACCGTCAGTGCAATTCAGCATGTTAATAAGCTAAAAAAGAAACATCACACAGTGCTATGAATGCATGCAGAAAGTACACTGACAAAATTACACAGCCATTTACGAGAAAAAGTAAGAAAAATTGTAATAGAAAGCTTTCTCAACTTGATCAGAAAGAAGATAAAGGGATGTCTGCTCATGACCCTTCTTTAACATAGTGCTAGAATTTTTTGCCAGGGCAGAAAGGCAAAAATGATCATGAAAAGCATGTAGATTATAAAGGAAAAAATAAAACTGTCCACGTTTTTCATTTGATATCATTGTTTATGTGGAAAATCTCAAGGAACCTATAAAAAAAAATAACAAAACTAATGGGGGATTAGCAAGGTAGCAGGACAGATGATAAAGATACAAAAGTCAATTATATTCGCACATATTCATACTAGCAGTGGATGGCTGAACATCAAATTTTAAAATGCAGTACTGTTTACAGTCACTCAGAAAATGAAATAACTAAGTATAAATCTAACAAAACATATTAAAGGATGTGTATGCTGCAAGCCACACAATGCTGAAGGAAGATGTAAATAAATAGCTATATCATGTTCATGGACTGAACAGTCAACATGGGAAAGATGGCATTTCTCCTCAAAGTGACACAGGCTTAACACAATTACTATCAAAATCTCAACAAGATTTTTTGTTGATACAGAGAAGAAAAATTTATGTTGAATTTAATTTTCAGTCGAAAAGCAAAGCAATTAGAATATTCTATTTCAAAGTTCTTTTAGCTAAAGTGGGAGTAATCTACCCTATTCCATAATTTATTATATAACTGTAGTAACCAATAGTCTGTGATATTTGCAAAGGGATAGACCCTTATATCAATGGAGGAACAAAACAGAGAAGCCAGAAATTGACTCATAACATATCAGACTAATTTTTGATGAAAGTGCAAAAGCAATTCAACAGAAAAAACATAGCGTTTCAACAGTTCATTCTTGGAGTAATTTGGACATTCATAGGCAGAAAAAAAAATGAACCTTGACTAAGTCTTATAACTTAAACAAAAACTAACTCAAAATAGACCACGGACTTAAATGTAAAACTCAAAACTATACTACTTCAAGGGGCAAAAAGAAAATCTTCAGGGTCTAGGGCTAGGCAAAACATTTTTAGACTTTATACCAAAAGCTGGAGGAAAGTGCATAAACTGGACTTCATCAAAATTGAGAATTTTGCTATTTCAGGCCAGGTACTGTGGCGCACACCTGCAATCCCAGAACATTTGGAGGTTGAGGCAGGCGGGTCAGTTGAACTCAGGAGTTGGAGACCCGCCTGGTCAAACTTCTCTACAAATAATACAAAAAAATGGCCTCACATGGTGGCATGTAGCTGTAGTCCCAGCTACTTTGGTGGCTGAGGTGGGAAGATCACCTGAATCTAGGAGGTTGAGGCTGCAGTGAGCCTTGATTGCACCATTGCATCCAACCTGGGCAACAGAGTGAGACCCTGTTTAAAACAAAACTGCTGTGTGAAAGATCCTATTGACAGGATGAACAGACAAGCTACAGATTGAAATAAAAGCGTTTGCAAACTGTATATCTGACACTTTCCTAGTGTCAAGAATATAAACTCTCAAAACTCTATAGTAAAAAAATAAAATAAAAAATCCAATTAGGAAATGAACAAAGTACCGGAAGAAACATTTCTTGGGAAAGGATATACAGACAGCAGGTAAGCACATGAAAAGATGTTCAGCATCATTAATCATTGACAAATGCAGAAAGACTAACATAAAAAACAGTGACGATATCAAATGCTGACAAAGATGTACAGAAACTGGTTCATTTAGACATTGCTGGTGGGGATGTAAAATTCTGCAAAAACAGTTTGGTAGATTTTGGGGGAAAAAAACAACATTCATCTACCATATATAACCTAGCATTGCACTCCTGGACATTTATCTCAGAGAAAAGAAAACATATTCACACAAAAACTTGTATACAAATGTTTATGGCAGCTTTATTCATAATAATCTCAAACTTAAAAAAAAATTATTCTAAAAAAAAGGGGGATACATGTGCAGAACCTGCAGGTTTGTTGCATAGGTGTACATGTGCCATGGTGGTTTGCTGCTTGTATTGACCCATCCTCTAAGTTCCCTCCCCTCACCCCCCACCCCCACCATCCAATAGGCCCTGTTGTATGTTGTTCCTCTCTCTATGTCCATGTATTCTCAATGTTCAACTCCCAGTTATGAGAACATATGGTTTTTGATTTTCTGTTCCCGTGTTAGTTTGATGAGGATGATGGCTTTCAGCTTCATATGCCCTGCAAAGGACATGGTCTCATTCCTTTTTATGGCTGCACAGTATTCCATGATGTATATATACTACATTTTCTTTAGTCTATCATTGATGGGCATTTGGGTTGGTTCCAAGTGTTTGCTGTTGTAAGTAGCATTGCAATAAACATTCGTGTACATATGTCTTTATACTAGAATGATTTATATTTTTTTGAGTATATACCCAATAATGGGATTGCTGGGTCAAATGGTATTTCTGGTTCTAGATCCTCGAGGAATCGCCATACTGTCTTCCACAATAACTGAATTAATTTACATTCCCACCCATAGTGTAAAAGCATTCCTATTTCTCCACAACCTCACCAGCACCTGTTGTGTCCTGACTTTTTAATCGTTATTCTGACTGTTGTGAATTAATCTCAAACTTGAACAACTCAGTGTCCGTCAATAAATGATTAAGCAATCCATACTATAGAACTCTATTCAGCAACAAAAATAAACTACTGATACACACATGAACCTGGATGAATGTTTAGAAAGTTCTGTTGAGTGTATGATTTCATTTATGTAATACTTTTGAACTGACGAAATTGTAGAAACTAAATAGATCAGTGGTTTCGCAAGGGCGGGTGGAATGGAAACAAGCATGGCTATCAAAAGGCAACATGAGGGATTTTTGTGGTGATGGAAATGTTCTGTATCTTGACTCTGTCAGTGTCAATATCGTGGCTATGATAATGTAGCATAGTTTTGCAAGCTGTTACCAATGAAGGAAACTGGGTAAAGGTTACACAGGATCTCTCTGTATTGTGGGTTTTTTTGTTTGTGTGGTTTTTTTTTTGGTTTGTTTTGTTTTTGTGTTTTTCTTTTTTTTTTTTTTTTTTTTTTTGAGACGGAGTCTTGCTCTGTTGCTCAGCCTGGAGTGTGTAGTGGTGGGATCTCCGGCTCACTGCAACCTCCGCCTCTCAAGTTCCAGCAATTCTCCTGCTTCAGCCTCCCAAATAGCTGGAATTACAGACATGTGCCACCATGCCTGGCTAATTTTTGTATTTTTGGTAGAGATGGGGTTTCACCATGTTGGCCAAGCTGGTCTACAACTCCTAACCTTGTGATCCTCCCAGCTGGGCCTCCCAAAGTGCTGGGATTATAGGCGTGAGCCTCTGCGCCAGCCCTATATTGTTTTTTGTAACTGCATGTGGATCTACAATTATTTTGAACTAAAATGTTTAATTAAAAACACACAAAATTTCCTCTAAAGGCTTTTAGATTGAAATATGAAAGTGTCTTTTGGCACTTTCCATGGGAAGGCTTCATTTCCCCGATTTCTGCTCTCAGATAATCATTTGGCAGCCACCGAAGCTTTTTTGCTGTTCCTAGACATGCTTTGCAAGCTCTCTACACAGGGCCTTTGTACTTGCTACTTTCTCGTCTGGAACATGCCTTCCTCTGGCTCACTCATTCATTTCATCCTGATCTCTGCTCAAACGTCACCTTATCAGAAAACTTTCTTTGAACAATCTACAGTACTGTTCTTGTCACAGTTGATTCCCTGACCTGGGTTTAGTTTTCTTCCCTCATCAGAAACAGATTTGATGCTTTAAAACATTCCAAGTCTTGGATAGAAACCTCAAAATTCCCTACTATGTGTCCTCTTTTTTATACGTTGTTCTGGGATTTGGAGAGTTTTATTTCAAAAGTAAATGAAACATGCTAATTCACTCTATTTTCATTTTTTCTGCTGATCACTCTGTACCTGTCTGGTTGGAATTTTAAGATTTTAAGGCTTCTTCAGTAGTAAGTATACTATATTCTGTTACTCTCAGCTTATTGCAATCCAGTGATATTTCTCAAAACAGCTAAGACTTCAGTCAGCCCCACCTCCACACACCATGAATCTGCCTCTAAATGACTGGGCTTTAATTCTCTTCTAGGCTTTTTAACCGGTCCAAGGTGTAGAGACACACTTCAGGAGGATCCTCAGAAGTCTTGGACAAGCCTCTCCAAATGTGGCAGGTGGGTCTCTTGTCTGTGGGTGCGAGAAAAATAACTTCCTTTATTCTTCCATAGCTAATCTGAAATTAGATGCCATTCGGACCCTCTGCTTAACCATGATAGCAGCCTGAGGTTGCCCTGACATTCTGGATGTTATGAGATGCCAGGTTCTTGAGAAGTGGATTCCAGTTCCTTAGCTGTCATCTCTCCATTAGTCATGTTTGTCTTCCCATCTCTGGTTAGTACTTGTGGACCACTGCCGAGGCACACCTCGGTCTGTCTTTGAGGGTCTCCTGTTGTTCTTCTCTTAGTTTCTTCTAGATACCTCCTGGGCAAATAAGGGCATGCTATCACTGCTGCTGGGCCAGAGGAAACTCTTTGAGATTAAAAAGCTTCCCGACCCCCACTCCTTTTTTTTTTTTTTTTTTTTTTTTTGGACACAGAGTCTCACTCTGTTGCCCAGGCTGGAGTGCAATGGCGCAATCTCAGCTAACTGCAATCTCAGCTAACTGCAACCTCTGCCTCCCAGATTCAAGCGATTCTCCTGCCTAGCTTCCCAAGTAGCTGGGAGTACAGGCATTTGCCACCATGCCTGGCTAATTTTTGTATTTTTTAGTAGAGACGGGATTTCACCATGTTGGCTGCTCTCAAATTCCTGACCTCAGGTGATCCGCCTGCCTCAGCCTCTCAGAGTGCTGGGATTACAGGCATGAGCCTCTGTGCCCCAATTTTTCTTTTTTTTTTTTTTTTGCAGTGCCACTCTTGTTCAGTGGCTACTGTGTCATGCTATGGCATGAGATCCTTTGCAAGGCGACTCAAGACCATCTTCCTGGATGTACCACCAAGCTGTTTCTGAAGTTCAGACTACACCTGGGAAAGAAAATCTTCTGCGCATCACCCGTGTCTTCCCCCAACACATTTGGGGTTTCTTTCCTTAATTGTATTTTGCACAAGCACCTCTTAGGAAATAAATCAAAGCAATTTATTTTTCATCTCCTTCTGCTTCTTTGAAATGCATTGGAGAAAGGTGTCAGGTATTCCCTTGTTTCGGGTGAAATTTAGGTCTCAGGCAGGCTCCATACTTTATAAGTTTACTCTTAGATTTAAAAAAAATTGCTCTGGACATTGTAACTTAAAAAAATAATCTCCATTGAGAAATGATTATGTCCAATATCAAACCATAATCATAGCTTCAAAGTTAATGTAATATCAAATGATCTGCCCTACCCCATCTGGGGCCCATTTTTGATTTGGACACTTGCAGTGGGAATAGGTCATTTTTTTTCTCTTCACTCGTCACCTCCTATCCCACATCCTAGTTGCTATTGCTGAACTCTCAGGGGTTGGGACAAGGGAAAGAAGAGGGGAAAAATAGCTCGGGGATTTTATTACGTTAAGCGGGCTTTGTGTTTTCTGGGACAGGAATCTGCTTAACACTGCCTCTCAGTTGGTCACTTTTGGGAGACTTTCCTGGCCGCTCTGATGGACCCACCCAGCTTCAGTTCTTCTGACTTGGGCGGGGCTTCTTCAGCGCCCTCCTCTCCACTCAGTGCCTGGTTCCAGTTAGTCTGTTTCCTCTCAACTCTGATGTGGTGTCTCGTGAATACCTCTGGTGGTCCTCTTAGGCTTTAGGTGGACTCTCTCACAACTGGCCCACACTTGCTCTAGGAAAACATGCCTCTTAGGAAGCCTCATGGGTGGGAGAAGCTGTGGGCACTTTTCAGATGGCAAAGCTGCCCCTAGCCCAGCCCTCTTATCCTCTGGATTTTCAGGGTGGGAGCCAGCCTGCAGTCCATTGGGTCTCCCAGACTCCAGGGTATACATCTAGGCCCTCTGAAGGTTTCTTCTGAAGCCTCTCTGAAGACCTGTGGAAAAGGTAGCCCTTTCTGTCCCTCTCTTGGGGGAAGGTGGGACTTGGCATCAGCAGCAGCTCTATCCAATAGCCTCTTAAAGCCTCTTCCCCTCATCTTCCTTCTGTTGACCCGTTATAACTTTCTATTGGGTTTTAGAGCCATTCATAGTTCCCAGTTTCTTTTAAAATCTGGATTTTGAGCTGGCCATTTTCATGGAAATTTCATACCTGTTTCAGGAAGGTGCCTCAGTTGAATCTTCCAGTCTGTCACTCTGCTCTCAGGAGAGTCGAGGCAGCAGGACATAGGATCACGGTGGCCAGGGAACATGGTGAAACCAACCACTTACATCTTGCTCCTGGATCCACTGATGTACACACATGCCTTGACTACCTTATTTTGCACTAAGGGGCTCTACACCTGCCCTTAGCCTAGTTTATATGTAGGAAGGTCTCTTCTCATCCTGTTTCTGTGGGTGGGAATCATTCCAATTTCCCAGGGGCATTAGGCTTTCAAACCTCTCAACTTACTAATTGACAACTCCTTAACAGCAGTTTTCTAACGCTGTGAGTGAAGAGTTCAGCTCCTTGGCTGACTGACTGGGGAAAGAAGCAAGATTCAAGGAAATGAGATAAGATACTTCAAATGGTATACCCCTCCTTGATAAAATATATTGCCTACCTTCTTTCCAGTACTTAACGTGATTTTTAATCCTTATAATGGCACTGCACAATTTATATTAAGGATTTGACATTTGAGGCAACCAGATGTGTTAGTTTGCTAGGACTTCCATAGCAAAGTACCACAAACAGGGTGACAAACAGCAAAAATTGATTGTCCCATAGTTCCAGAGGATAGAAGTCAGAAATCAAGCCTGACAGCGGGGTAGCATCCTTCTGAGGGCTGCAAGGGAAGAATCTGTTCTGGGACCTTCTTTTTGGCTTGTAGATGGCTGTCTTCTTTCTGTAGCTCTTTATATTATTTTTCCCCTATGCACATTTCTCTCTATGTCCAAATTTTCCCTTTTTATAAGGACACCAGCTATATTGGATTAGGGCCCACAAGAATGACCTCATCTTAACTAATTACATCCACAAAGACCATATTTCCAAATAAGGTCACATTCTGAGATCCTGGTGTTAGGGCTTCAACATATGAATTTGGGGGGGAGGGGCAATGCAACCCATAACACCAGGGTTCAAAGAAGCTCAATTACTTCAAAGTCACACAGACCTTGAAGAGCCTGTGCAGCAGTTCCTCTCCACAACTGTGGGACTCCGTAGCTCGCTTTCTCTCTGCTATACCCCACTTCATCTTAGCTCTTACATGCAGATTATGCAACAAGAAGGATGCTGGTTTTCCTTTAAACAATCAAACCGTGCTAGCAGAAGCATGGATCCATCAAGGAAAAAGCTCTTAGACTTCGGGTGGTGCCATCACATGAACTCAGAACAGCAAGCCTTGCAGAAAGGAGAAAAAGGAACCTGCCTGTAGAAAGGGCCAATCTAACACCATCCTACCATTGGCTAGAAAATGAGTTTCTGCCTGAATTCAACACATCAGTTATGCCAGGGTCCAAATGTCTCTGAAGCTACTAAAATAGTTTCAACTTGAGTTTGGTGGTGGTATTCCTATGACTTGTTGTTTGCATTTTTGGGGGGCTTTTGACCTACATTCCTATATAAATATGCTGTGTGTGTATGGCTGGCTTGATGTAGGGCATATTTAAACAATGTGTAATAAACTTTTTTTTTTTTTTTTTTTGAGATGGAGTCTCGCTCTGTTGCCCAGGCTGGAGTGCAGTGGGTTGATCTTGGCTCACGGCAACCTCTGTCTCCCGGGTTCAAGCAATTCTCCTGTCTCAGCCTCCCGAGTAGCCGTGGTTACAGGCACTCGCCACCATGCCCAGCTAATTTTTGCATTTTTAGTAGAGATGGGGTTTCACGATATTGGCCAGGCTGGTCTTGAACTCCTGACCTCAGGTGATCTGCTCGCCTCGGCCTCCCAAAGTGCTGGGATTACAGGCGTGAGCCACCGTGCCTGGCCAACACAACATATTTAAATCATGCAAAAGGAAAAGGATAAACTGTGCGCTATAAAGTTACTGCAGGCATATACTGGATAATGATAATGATAGCTTAGCTAAAAAAGGATAAAATATGTTCAATTTCAATGGGGATTATATTTAGGAGAATTATCAGATTGTTTTGATAGTTTCCTTTTAAAAACAGTTCTTTAGTGCCTCCTAGGTGGGAGATAGGAATTATTATAGTGATTTGGAAACATGGCTTTATGCATATGAACATAATTTGAGTCTTGTCGTATTTGTCACTATTTTATTCCAGATGGCACAAGTCTCTTATTATTCCTTTCAGTTAAGACCTGAAGTATATACCTACAGAAATAAATCCATGATAAGATTTTTCTTGCCAAAATTCTAATAGGTGCTTACTTACTGAGAAATATGTGTATTGAGAAATGTTTAAGAAAAATACACTTTAATGAAGCTGCACTAATGATATTTATTTAGCTAATTGTGTACAGGGATCTAACCATGATTTTAAGTAAAGTCGACTGTTGGCCATGTAAATAAGCTTGGCACAGGTGTGCAGAGTTTTAAGAGAATTGGGTAGGAGAGGTGACGAAAATTAGAGTCGGGCTCAAAGAAATAGTATATTGTAAATTGAATTTCCCATTATAAAACAAATACAGCTGCACACAAATATTTCAAAATACGAGTAAACAAATGCTCACAGTGGAAGAAATGAAAGCAACAAAACTAGCCTTTTGGTATGTTTGCTTCTCCCCCTTTTTTCGTCATCCATTCATCTGAGCATGACTGAATGGATCAGTGCAGGCGCTTAGGAAATAAAGATGGCTAAGATAAGGTTTCTTTCCTTAAGGAGCTGTTGATTTATCAGGGGAAACAAACAGTGAATGAGTCTTTGTAATAGGGATTAAGTGCAATACTCAGGAAGAGTGGCCAAAAAGGTTGCTATCAACTCTGCTGTCGGGTCTGGGAAAGCATCACAAGGTACGTTGATATAGAAAGTTGTGCAGAAATGCATTAGCCAGAAAAGAGGAGGAAATACATTTCAGTTACAGGGAAGAAATCTGCTCAGGTATGAGAGGGTGGAAATAGTACTACAAGGAACTGTAAATAATGCAGCGTGTCTAGAGTAGCAGAGAATGAGACTGGAGTAGGTGGGAGTGATGTCATGGGAAGATTTGTGTCTGTTATCTTACTGGCAAGAAAGGCTCTCACGTAGGGGAAGAGTATGTTTATAATATCATTTTAGAAAAGTTAACCTTCAGCATTATGATTGGATAGACAGAAGGTACAAGCCTTAGAAACTAAGAGATTGATAAGGAGCCAGATAAACCAAGAAGCTGAAATAAATCTTACATAAATGATGCTTGCATGAGTTCCTAGCAGTATTTTCGTAGGTACCCTAAAATGTGTTTTTGCACCCATATGTTTTTACAGATATTGCAGAAAAGTACAAATTTCTAAGTTCAACCAGTTAAAACTCATGCTTTGTTTTTCTATGCTGCTACCCCTCCATTATGTTTCCATTCATGTTAGGTGATGTTGGAGTGGCCACACAAATTTTGCATTCACAAGTTTGCAATCTTTCTCTTCCAAAGGGCCCCCAGATTGTATAACCTTTATGACCTCACAAATGCAGATCTAGACCCGAGGTGATATCCTGAAGAGACATGACAAGTTCTTAAAACAGGAGGGTAGCTGCAGAGAGGAAGAAGAGAAAGATGTAAAAGATGCAGGAGGAGGAATTAATGGCTATGCTGGTGTGAGGAAAAGGATTGTACCAATATTTCTCTTAAGACCATTAATGGGGGGGAAAAGTGGTAGGGACAGGTCACTATTGTAAATAACATTCTATTGAACATCTTTATGTGTGTGTTTTCATATTTCTGGATTTACAGAGGTAGATTTACTATGTCAAAGTGTGTACATATTTTAATGGATTTTGTTATCTATTACCAAATGGCTTTCCAGGTAAATTGTGCTATTTAACACTGCTGCAGTTAATGTCGAAATGGATTTTCTTGCCCATACTCCAACTAGCATTGGGCATTATAATTTTAATTTTTTCAAACTAAATTACTGGGTAAAAGTGGCACCGCCTTCTCATTTTACTCTCAAGTGAGATAAATACCATCCATTATTGTGAACTCTCTCTAAGAATCTATTTTCAGGGGGTAGTTATTGTAGTCTTTTCCTGGTAGTGATTTAGGAAGCATTAGGAGGTAGTTGTAAATCTTTTATGTGAGTCGTGATGTTATACATTCTAAATACATACATACATGCATATATCGTAAAAGCTGGAAATAGGTGAGGCTAAAACAGTTTTGCAGATCAGATTTAGACCAGATGTTGGCAAACTTTTTTTGAAAAGGGCTGGAGAGTAAATATTTCAGGCTTTGTAGGCTATGAGGCAAAACTGAGGATATTATGTAAGTACTTTAAGTGAAAAAAACAATTATGACAATTTTTTTTTTTTGAGACAGGGTGTGGCTCTGTCACCCAGGTGTGGCTCTGGAGTGAAGCGGCACTGCAGCTTCCCACTCCTGGGTTGAATCCATCCTCTGACCTCAGTCTCCCAAGTAGCTGAGACTACAGGCATGTGCTACCATGCCCGGTTAATTTTTTAACATTTTGTAGAGATGAGGTCTCGCTGTATTGCCCAGGCTGATTTCAAACTCTGGGCCTAAGTGATCCTCCTGCCTTGACCTTCCAAAGCTCTGGGATCACAGGTGTGAGCCACCAAACCTGGCCAGTACAAACTTTCAATGGACACAGATCAAAATATAATAGTAATAACAAAGTTTTTTTTTTCCTCTAAGACGGAGTCTTGCTCTCTTGCCCAGGCTGTTGTGCAGTGGTGCGAACTCAGCTCACTGAAGCCTCCGCCTCCTGTGTTCAAGCAGTTCTCCTGCCTCAGCTTCCTGAGTAGCTGGGATTACAGGCATACACCACCAGGACTAGCAAAGTTTTGTATTTTTAGTAGAGATGGGGTTTTACCATGTTGGCCAGGCTGGTCTTGAACTCGTGATCTGCCTGCCTTGGCGTATCAAAGTGCTGGGATTACAGGTGTGAGCCACCATGCCCTGCCAACAAAGTACATTTTTTATTTTATAAGTCAGATTTTGAAGAGGGAACATTTTGCTTAATTGGGAATTCAAGGTTAGTATCTCTCACCAAATTTATTGTAAGTGCTCATCCGTTAAAATCTCCATTTTTATTTCACAGGAGTGAGCTGGATTTGAACCACAGGCCATACTGTGCCAACATTTGTTTTAGACACCGGCATTTATAAAGTCATTTGTCTATTAGGCTTTATTAACATATTTTGCTTGATATTGTTTCAGTTCTGTCCCATACTTAATTTGAACCTATTTGGTATCTACAATTTGTAAAATCAGCAAAGTGTGTGTATGGAGCATGGAGGGGTTATTCTCCATTGCTAATGGAATTTGAGAATCTACCTGAGGCAGCAGCACTATTGCATCGAAACATTTTGTCTATTTAGATAAAGAGACTTGAGAAGAGAAACAGGAAGCCAGACTTAGTAGGTCTAAATTTGGTCTGCTATTGCATGCAATGGAATGATTTTGAATGTTCCCCGTTGCTGACTTTGAGTCAGCTGTGACTTCGTTCTGGCTATTAATTTCTGTTTCTGCTAACTTTCGGGCCTTGTGCTTTTCCTTTAACGTTGCTGTTGCTCAGCAACTTTCCTGAAAGTCCAAATTCTTCCCCAGCCTTCCTTACAAACTTGTCGTCTTGAAATATTTTTTATAAATCATATCATTTGCTAATGCTTCTTGTGGCAAGGCCCCTCAGTTCCTTTGGTTTCAAGAATGAAACCAAGAAAGAAGAAAAGAAACAAAATAGAAAGATACGAAACATTTTAAAAACTAATTCGCTTTTTAGTTACTTCACCCACTTCAGAGATTGGGCTGTCTTAAAAATTTCAGCTAAAATCTGACTTCTAAATTTAAGACCAATTTTTCCTTGAAACTCTTAATGGAGCGGTTGAGAAGTCTGTTAAAACTTGGGTTACTTTAGCTACTTTCATGAATATGCTGAATTATGGACTGGATTTCCTAAGGCTAATGATCAAATTGGAAGTTTATGTTTTATATTTAAATGGGTATCTTTCTATGGCATAATCAAAGATAAAGTAGAATGAGCTTAATATGAAAACCTTATTGTAGCTAATATAGCAAACTTTCCTTACCTTACCAGTACATAGAATATTTTGATTTGGTATCATGTTGAATAGAGAAATGTGCTATCCCTATATGTTCAAAAAATATGTTTTACAAATATTTTAGAGATCGTATGTTATTAGATTGCAATTGGTATGTTGCTGGGAGTCAGGGCAAAAGAAAATTTCATAAAATTAAATTTTGGAATTGTTTTCTTATTTATTAATATTGCCATAGACTCTTTGGAAAGCAGTTTCCAAATGCATACTTCCATAGTCATCCTGCTACTGGCAATGCAAAATAACTGGGCTTACATGTGTGTTCTTCTCAACCATGATTCTTTTTAGCAATGTATTCATTTGTTTAACTCCACATTTTTATTATACTTTAGCCATGGAAAGATCTTTGTGTTTCCTGAAAATTTGTACTCACTGTTTTATAATTTCAACAACAGAATTTGCTCTAAGTACTCTTTCCTTTATACTTTTCATGAAATCCTCCAGTAACTGTTAAATATCTATGAGACTCGCTATGTCTTGAAATAAAATTCCTTTAGTATATCTTCATAATCACAATTATTGACAAATGTCTTATATGTATTGGTTTTTAAAAGTTTGATCAACCAGAGAAGAAATCAGTTGTTTCACCACAGGTGAAATTAAGCTTCAGGGTTCTTAACTTGTATGGGTCCTTTTCCAGGAATGGGGAGAAGCTCTAGGCAGTGTGTTCAGATGCTCAGGTTTCTTCGTAAAATTTGAAAAGAAAGCTATTTTAGTTACAATCATTTAAGACCAACGCTTCAACTTCGACTGCCCTTCCATTACTATCATGTTTCGGGGTGGCATTGGAAAGACCATGGCTATTTCTGGTGGGGGTCCAAGAAAGGGAGAATCAAACTGGGGATTCTGTGGCCTAAAATTAAGTGGGTTCTATTTTGGTTGTTTGCAAACACTTCCATGTATAGTGAAGCTGTTGATAGCTGTCCACCTTGTCAACTCCCTGGAGCATTCTAACACGCAGGTGTGGAGCCTGAGGTCACGTTACCCTGTGCACATGTCTGCAGCACTGACACCTCGTGCATGCTGGTGGGTGGTGGGAGTGAAACTAGGTTGGAAATACAGAGACAGAAGCGACTCTCTGAAAACCCTTCCTGTTATTAGATGTGCAATAATAGCAGAGGATGTGGGTTTTATCAATGCATAGTCAAAATAGAAGTTCTCTCCTGGCTGGAATGTAATGAATAATGCAGTTCATACTACTATTAATGTGTCATTTTTTCTTTTTTTGATAGATTTCTTTATCTCAACATGCCTTTGTTTTTAGGGCACAAATCTGTGGCAATAATACAAACACAAGTAGCACTGTGCATGTGCAGTTGCATGTTTTCTGAATCTCAGTGATGAATAAAAGCATTTTTTTTTTTGGAGGGGGCAAGGAGGGACAGGGTGTCACTCTGTCTCCCAGGCTGGAGTGGTGTGATACAGACCTGGCTCACTGCAGCCTCAACCTCCTGGGCTCAAGTGATCCTCCCACCTCAGCCTCTCAAGTAGCTGGGACCGCAGGCACGCCACCACACGTCGTTAATTGTTTTTTAAATTTTCAGAGACGGGGATTTTGGTGTGTTACTCAGGCTTGTCTCAAACTCTCAGCTCAGGTGAAACTCTCAACTTGGCCTCCAAAAGGGTTGAGATTACAGGTGTGAGCCACTGCACCTAGTCTAAAAACAAATGTTAATGAAACATTCTAGATGAAAGAATGAATGATTATTCTCTCTATAAATAATATCTATGAAGAAGCAATGAGTATGCAGCTAATAATGGTAGAGGAAAAAGCACTAAAGAGTTGTGGTCAGGTAGATAATATGAATATTTTTTTTTTCTGGATTTGTGATGTTTGGGACCCTTCTTGACATTTTAAAATTTGTTGAGTTTTTTTCATGGCAAATGAATATTCATTTTCAGGTTAAATTTATAATTTGTCTTAAACTGTATAAACTTTGACCCCCTACAAAACATGGATCCACAGAATAAATACTTACTAAATATTTAGACACTATAAAGGTAAGGGTCACTTTTATCCTGGCATGTACTTATTACTACGTTTGCAGTTGAGTGCATCTTCATAATAACAAATAGTTATTATTGTCCAGTAATGACTGGTGTTTTATATGGACATTAAATACTATCTGTAAATTGTAAAGAAGAATTTCTACTTTCTCAGGATCTTGAGGCGATAAGATCATTTATGCTACAAAGCATTTTCTGATGGGTGAAAAACTGTCAAGAGTCTTTCATTTAACCAGGGATTTGATATCTGGAAATAATACTTAACTTTTTCATTTCCCTCAATCACCTTTTCTGGTTTGACTTGTCAAAAATGAAAAAGAGGAGGAAGAAAGGAAAAAAGAAAAAGAATGAAAGCGAGCCTTGGAAGTCAGAAGACTTTTTCTGATATTATTAAATGATCATATTAGAATGGTAGGAGAGTTTCTCAACAGGCACCTCACATTCTCAAAAGTGAGCAGGATGCAATGGTACTTCCAGGAAGGTGGCAAAGTACTAATAAGACTCTATACGTAATAAGTCTTTACAAATCGTAAGTTTCAAGCATAAATGGATGTCATTAGTATTCTTCAGCATGTTTATTATGGGATGATGGCCCTCAACTTGTGTTTTCACCAACTCCTTGTTATAGAGCGGTACTTAAAATGTTTCAAGGAATTAAGCCAAACTTCTCCCTCTGGCAGGCACATTTTGCATTTTTGCAGTCACCACTAAAGCACTCTGTTCTAAGCATCTTTGTGCTCACCCATCTTCTAGCTGTACCTGGTGATTTAGGCCTACTCCACATACATATAGTTAATGCTTTTTTAACACATCCATTTTGGGTGCAAAAATAGGAGATTACAAAGACCCGTCCAGGAGGCAGCCTGTCCTACAAGATTCACTGGGTTAATTCTAGGTGTGTTGATGGATGACTTAAAAAGTATCCGCTGGAGGAAGCCTGTGAGTAGGGGCAAGAGCTAGCAGGAGCTGCTGCCGTGCAGCACCAACAGGGTTAACCAGCCGTGCCAGCATGAACAATGGGAACCGGGCAGCTCTAAATGAAATGAGCTGAATATTTCATTCAGCCACTCAGCTGCCTGCTCCAATTGCCTCCTTTACTAAAATAAGAGCTTAATCTAAAGTGACAACAACATCAGTTTCTGTGTGCTCCAGTCACACTGAACATGACTTCCTTAACGTAAACACTATTTACATGGACCGTCTGGATATAGCAGGGAATCAGGAGCGTGCCCAGCTAAGACACAGGGTACAATGAAGGACGAGGAGCAGGCGGCTGAGAATTAACATCAGCAAATGAAAGCCTGACCCTCAGAGGGCATGTCCCTGATACGTTTTAAAATGAGAGAGCATTGCACCAGTAACCTTAGCCTTTGTAAAGACTATGCCATTTAAAATAAAATAGCACCTTTTCCGTTTAGACACTTAACCAAATGCATTATGTCTGACCCATTTTCCAACTTATGTGACACGAGAGGATGGATCCCTAGCTGCAATTATTAGAATCTTTTAAACAATTGCAACCAATAACCTCCCTTGCTAGCCTCCTTCTCATAGCAGCATGCACTTCTTAGAGATAAAGAGGGCATTCTGTTCTGCGAGGGCAGGCCAGACAGAGGTGTCAGGGGAGTAGGAGAGAAGATGTGACCCTTGAACTGATGGCTTTGATGTCACTGCTAGCAGTACCCAGGAAATCCTGGTCTGAAAGTAGTTTTCAGCTAGAGACTTCTGGAAGATTAGAAGCAGGGGTGTGACAAGACACCAGCCCGTCAGGGTCCACCAAATAACATGTGTAAGTTATTTATTTCTAGCACCCTAGCGTAGATATTATGGAAGATCTCAATCCTGAATATGCATTATTGATGATCTCTTTCCACGAGGAGAAGGTTATATTGCATACTTTCATTTTGTTCACACCCACTGGGAATTTTGAGGACCGCAAAGTGTAGACATATGAAACTGAGTCCTGTTAGAATTATTGCCAATTAATAGAATTCGGTGGGTTTTCTACCAGCTTCATAGATAAGGAAAGTAAGACACAGGGAACTTGCTCATATATTTGCAGCCACACAGCAGAATAGAGAGCAATTAGAAAAGGAATATATATATATATATATATAT
>CAUYLG010027541.1:0-17676 GCA_963573385.1 Cacajao melanocephalus | reverse complement strand
CCCTCGACAAAATTCAACAGCGCTTTATGCTATAAACTCTCAATAAACTAGGAATGGATGGAATGTATCTCAAAGTAATAAAAGCTGTTTACAACAAACCCACAGCCAATATCATACTGAATGGGCAAAAACTGGAAGCATTCCCTTTGAAAACTGGCACTAGACAAGGATGCCCTGTCTCACCATTCCTATTCAACATAGTATTGAAAGTTCTAGCCAGAGCAATCAGGCAAGAAAAAGAAATAAAAGGTATTAAATCAGGAAAAGAGGAAGTCTAATTGTCATTATTTGCAGACAACATGATTGTATATTTAGAAGACCCCATCATCTCAACCCAGAATCTCATTAAGATGGTAAGCAACTTCAGGAAGTCTCAGGATATAAAATCAACATGCAAAAATCACAAGCATTCCTATACACCAATAGCAGACAAACAGAGAGCCAAATCATGAGTAAACTCCCATTCACAATTGCTACAAAGAGAATAAAACACCTAGGACTACAACTAACAAGGGAAGCGAAGGATCTCTTCAAGGAGAACTACAAACCACTGCTCAAGGAAATAAGAGAGGACACAAACAAATGAAAAAACATTCCATGCTCATGGTTAGAAAGAATCAATATCATGAAAATGACCCTTCTGCCCAAAGTAATTTATAGATTCAATGCTATCCCCATCAAGCCACCACTGACCTTCTTCACACAACTGGAAAAAACCACCTTAAACTTAATATGGAACCAAAAAAGAGCCTGCATAGCCAAGACAATTTTAAGCAAAAACAAAAACAAAAACAAAAACAAAAAAAACTGCATAGCCAAGACAATTCTAAGAAAAAAAAAAAAAAAAAACTTGGAGGCATCATAATACCTGACTTCAAACTATGCTATAAGTCTATAGTAATCAAAATAGCATGGTACTTGTACCAAAACAGAGCTATAGACCAATGGAACAGAACAGAGGCTCGGAAGTAATGCCACACATCTACAACCATCTGATCTTTGACAAACCTGACGAACACAAGCAAAGGGAAAAGGACTCCCTGTTGGGAGTGTTGGGAAAACGTGCTAGCCATGTGCATAAAGCTGAAACTGGACCCCTTCCTTACATCTTAAAGAAAAATTAACTCCAGCTGGATTAAAAATTTAAACCTAAGACCTAACACCATAAAAACCCTAGAAGAAAACCTAGGCAATACCATTTAGGACATTGGCATAGGCAAGCACTTCATGACTAAAACACCAAAAGCAATGGCAACAAAAGCCAAAATAGACAAATGGGATCTAATTAAACTTAAGAGTTTCTTGACAGCAAAAGAAACAAATATTAGAGTGAGTTGGCAACAAACAGGATGGGAAAAAGGTTTTGCAATCTACCCATCTGACAAAGGGCTAATATCCAGAATCTACAAAGAACTTAAATTTACAAACAAAACAAAGCAAAACAAAACACAAACAATCCCATCAAAAAGTGGGTGAAGGATATGAATAGACACTTTTCAAAAGAAGGTATTTATGCAGCCAACAAACATATGAAAAAATACTCATTATCATTGGTCATTAGAGAAATGCAAATCAAAACCAGTTTGAGGTACCATCTCATTCCAGTTAGAATGGCTATCATTAAAAAATCTGGAGACAACAGTTGTTGGAGACTATGTGGAGAAACAGGAATGCTTTTACACTGTTGGTGGGAGTGTAAATTAGTTTAACCATTGTGGAAGACAGTATGTCGATTCCTCAAAGATCTAGAACTAGAAATATCATTTGACCCAGCAATCTCATTACTGAGTATATACCCAAAGGATTATAAATTGCTCTATTATAAAGATACATGGACACGTATGTTCACTGTGGCACTATTTATAATAGTAAAGACTTGGAACTAACCCAAATGCCCATCGATGATAGACTGGATAAAGAAACTGTGGCACATATACACTATGGAATACTACGCAGCCATAAAAAAGGATGAGTTCATGTCCTTTGCAGGGACATGGATAAAGCTGGAAACCATCATTATTAGCAAACTGACACAAGAACAGGAAACGAAACACCACATGTTCTCAGTCATAAGTGGGTGTTGGAAAATGAGAACACATGGACACAGGGAGGGGAACATCACACATCGGGGCCTGTTGGTGGGGGGGATTCGAGGAGTGATAGCAGGGGAAGGGGGGATTGGGGAGGAATAACATTAGGATAAATACCTAATGTAGGTGACTCGGGGGATGTTTGCAGCAAACCACCATGGCATGTGTATATCTATGTAAAAATCTTACATGGTCTGAACATGTACCCAAGATCTTAAAGTATAATTTTAATAAAATGTGAATTTCAGCTGTGTTATATATATATATATATATATATATATATATATTTGCAGTTGAAGATAAGACAAAATTGATTGTATTGTTTCATCATAAAAATATAAAGGTACTATAAAGCAAATTACTTGAATGTAGATTACATTTGATAATCTCACATAAGTGAAAAAGTTAATCTTCCGAATGCCTACAATTGAAGTAACAAGTGATCATAAAAGTCACACAAACACAAAAATATTTGGCAAATGTATCTCAACGGCTAATGTTCTAATTTTGAGATGCTGTTAAAGTTCAGTTGATATATGACACCTTATAAACCTAATGTAGAATATTTTTCTTATTTTCAAGACATATCTCAGTTAAAATGTTATATATGTAAAATGTGCATTTGTCAGATATTATCTAAAAATGAAATAATGGCAAGTTGCAATTGAAGGTTGCAAATGCAGCTTAAATTATCCTGTTTATCTGCTTTTTTTTTTCAATTTTAAACATAATCTACATGGTGGCCATAATCTAGGTTTATGTTTTAGAAACTTCCTTGTATTAATTTATTAAAATGAGGAATTAAGGAGGAGGAAAGATGCATGGTGACAGATATCATTGGCCAACTGAGGTACATTTATGAAAATGATATGTAATGCATAGTACCTTTGAAGGTTTAAAGTTTGCAGATAACAACAATTCTACTAACAACATGCCTTTTTTCTGCCTCCTATTCTACTATTCTTTTTTTTTTTTCAAACAAAATCTTAATGATAACTGGTACAATAGTCTGGCTTCATTAGCATCATGTTCTTTAACTTATATAACTTGAACCCTTCTCTTTCAGTGGTTTGTCTCAAATCTTTGATGCTTTAACTTTTCTCTCCAAATAACTATACCAGATTTCTACCAAAGACGCCCCCATGAATGTTAAGCTGCAGTAGCTTGTGCTGTACTAACTGCCCGTTATCTATCAACTCCCATTTAAAATGTTTTTCCTTTCCCTTTCAGCCTGCTAAACACTGTGGCAGAAAGTCAAACCACTTTGTTAACTGAGTAATTCACAATTTAATGTGATGTTTTATACACTGACACTCTGCATGCAGTCCTTTCCAGTGCCATCTTGGTTGGCCATTCTTACAGAAATGTCTTCTCAGTTTTCTATTGTACCCTCCGTGGTAGTGGTTTTCCATTTTTTTTTTAAATGTATTTCTGAAAATTTTTTTAACAATGATGGCATGATCATTCATTGCTTGTTTAATACATATAAAGCATTTAAATGTCTTTTATATATTATCTCATTAATCTTTAGCCTTAAAAGAAATTAATAAAATAAATTACTTTCTTTATTATTTTCATTCAGATGAGGAAATTAAGACCAAGAGAAGATAGATGGCTTGGCTAAGATTTTGTATGTAGTGAGAAAGAGAGAGCATGAACCTGTGTCTATATAGCCGACCTCCTTTTCATTCATCCATTCAACATGCCATGTATTGATTGACTGTTATGTGCTTCTGTACTAGTATTAAATATCCAAGAGTCTAGACAGATATAGTTCCTTGACTGGTAAAATGGACAGTAACTTAGAAACGACTGACATTGGTCAAGTGAGGACAATTTTGCTCAAATGTAACAAGGAAAAGTACACTGTATGCAAATTTGGAGTAGGATTTGAGACAGAAAGCTTTCATTAATTTAAAACATGTAAGCTGAGATCTGAATAACAATAATTTTGCTCCACAAATTATGTTTATGGGAGACAGGAGACACTGGACAATGCCTAACAAAATGACATTTTTAAGGTCAAACATGTTAGGTTTCATAAACTAAAGACGATTTGCGTGGAGCACAAAGAAACAGGGAAGAGGTTCATTTCTCTACCTCTCTCTCTTTTTCCAAGCCTCTTCAAGTGGCTGCTACTATAAACCATCTGTTCTCAGTATGTTAAAAAGCAAATATATTTTGTTATATTATAATATATGTTTTAGAGGAGAATGAGAAAATATTATTCAACAAAAATCAAAACACATCTCTAATTATAATATCAAATGATAATTACTGTTAGCTCTTAATGTGTCTATTTTCAGACATTTATTCTATATAATAATATGTATATTTTTATAGGAAAAATATGAACATAAATATATTGTTTTAAAGCCTTTTTATTAACATGTTATCTGAAGTTATTTTCTATGTTCATAAATTTTCATCTCGGACACGACACTTTAACAGTGTAGTACTGATATAAGAATGGACAGTCAAATCGATTAAACAGAATAAATATTCTAAAAATGATGCTACTGTGATACTATGAATAAACATCACAGTCTAAAAAGGAAGTAAGTTATATAACAATAATTTGGGGACATTTATTAAGTACATAGAAAAAATCAATTTTGATCCTTGACTTCTCTTTCTCTTACACCCCGCAGATTCCAAAATTACAAGTGACTGTTTTATAAAAATTTATATCCACAAACCTGTAGTAAGATTTATTGGTATTCATATTGGTATATAAAAGGCATAGGCTTTGAAGTGAGAAAATCTATGAAATAAACAAGAAAAGTTTGATGCATTTGAATAAATACAAATAGGTATTATTTAATGAATTTAAATATATCATAAATAAAATATAAATATAAAAAAATCAAGTGAAAACTAGAAACTTAGTAGCAACCTAGGCACAATTGAGGAGTTGATATATAAGCAGCTTGTTTGAAATAAGAGGGACACCCTTAATACTCAAATATAACAGTTGTTAAAGTAATGAGCAGGCAATCCTAAAAATAAAAAAAGGAAGAGAGAAAAACAAAAAAGAATCCTCAAATCTTCTGTGAAATTTCTCTTCGCATTCTCGTTATATGAAATCAAGCACATTTCTGATGATGCTATTTTTCTTGCAGCTTTCTCAAGGAATCAGACTTTATTTTATTTTATTTTCTTTGAATAAACCTTGATCTACACTTGCTTGAGGTGGAGCTGTTTTTAGGTTATTCTCCTTTCTCTTTAAAAAAATCTCATGTCATCAAATTAGCTATGTGCTAATCGCTGTCTGTTGCCATCATCTGTTCCTCTATGGTCTCCTCTCCTGCCATGATATGGATGACTACAACATACAGAAAGATGCTCATTACTTCATTACTTTTGCTTTTTGTTTCCCTGATCTCCTCTCATGCAATGATTTTATCTTCCATCCCCAGTAGCCACTTAACTAATGTTATTACCATTAACTGAAACACTCCTGTAATCTCAGTTTTAAATATGTCATTCTCCAGCTGTAAGTTCTTATCTTTCCAACTCTTCTCTCTAATGTTCCACTTCTAATACCCTTTAACTCCAATTGAAACAATGCTCCATTGGTGTTACATCTTCTCTCAAACCTCTTGCTTCCTTACTTTCCTCTTTATTCAACATAATTCCCAAGGTGAATCATTATATTCACTAATATCCATACATACTCATTCCCTTTCCTTTCCTTTATTTCAATTATATGAAGAACTTAAACTTTCTGCTTACTGCAGGCCTTTATTGTGTTACTGAATATAACTGGAAAAAATACAATCATGCTGACTATGTTATACACACACACACACACACACACACACACACATGAACACACACAGTATTAGTCTGTTTTCATGCTGCTAATAAAGACGTACCCAAGACTGGGTAATTTATAAGGAAGAGAGGTTTAATTGACTCCCAGTTCAGCGTGACTGGGGAGGCCTCAAGAAACACAATTATGACAAAGGGGAAGCAAACACATCCTTCTTCACATGGCGGCAGCGAAGAGAAGTGCCAAGCAAAATGGGGAAAGCCACTTATAAAACCATTGGATATGGTGATAACTCACTTACTATCATGACAACAAAAGCATAGGGATAACCACATCCATTATTCAATTACCTCCCACTGGGTCCCTCCCAGGACACAGGGCGATTATAGGAACTAAAATTCAAGATGAGATTTGGGTGGGGATGCAGCCAAACCATATTATATTTGTATGTATTTGTATATATATATATGTACATATAAATGAATACATGTATATGTATTTTGTGTGTGTGTGTGTGTGTGTGTATATATATATATATATATATATATATATATATATATGAAATCACTAAATCAAAACAGCCCTTAATGCTACTGCCAAACTAAACTATATGTTTAAAACCATTTATTCTTTCTAAGAAAACTCTTTTATACATGGTCTTCTCTTTAATCTGGCTATAAATCTGGTTCATCATTACTCTAAGATAATGATTCTAATTTATACTAAACAAAGAAAAAATTACAGCAATTTAAAGACAATATCCACAAACTTCCACTGTTTTGTTCTTCATTATTCTTCTATACACTACTCACTCTCCTTTATTCATAGACTAATATCTAGGAATCATAGCTCCTATTATGAAGTATATTCCTATATTCCATCCACTCTTACTTAAGAATGTTTTTCCACTGTATTCTCTCTCTCTTTCTGTATATACTACATAGCATATAGAAAGAATATACTATACCATTCTCTCTCTCTTTCTGTTGCGAAATCAGTTTTTATATCTCCTTCAACTTGAAATGTGACTTCTCTCAACTTAGAAACAGAACCAAATATAAAACTTTCTTGAGCCCATATTTCTTCTAGCTACCACCCTACTTTCTTTTCTGTTATAGCAAAAGCCTTTTTATAAGTTGTCTATATAGTCTCTATATAGTTTCTTCCTTCTAATTTTTTCTTGAGTCTGCTTAATTTATATCTCAAAATCCTATAGCTATAATCCAGTTGAAAGTCTTACCTATTTTTAGTCACTATTTTACTTTATGTATTGTCAGCATTTGAGAGAATTCTTTACTGTTCCCCTTGAAATACTTTTGTCCCTTACCTTTACACTCACCTGAATTTTCTACTACTTGGCTGCTCTTTCTTTTTATCTCCCTTGTTCATTAATCTAAGATCCTTGAACTTTAATCATTGTGTATCCAGGAGCACAGTTCCTGGACTTCTCTTTTTTATGCAAATAAACCTCTTGGATTAAGCCATGCTGTTTCAGAGGGTTATGCATCACTTTTACACTAATGATGTATGATCATTAGTGTATAAATTCACATCTATTTGTGGCCTATATTCTTGTATCTCTTCTTCAATATCCAAATGTTTTGAAGTTAAAGTATATCTATAAGAATTAATCTTCTCCCTAAAAAACTGTTCCCTACTATCTGTTAATGGCATAATGTTAACATATCTGTTAATGGCAACTCTCTCTTTTTAGTTCCTTAAGCCATTTGATTTGTTAATAATCTTAAAATGCCTGCCTTCAAAATATTTCTCCTTCTCACCAGCTCCATGGCAACAGTCTCCTCTGCAGATTTTTGTGATCATATTGTAGCAAGGATCTCTGCTCCTGCTCTTCCCTCTCTACAGTTCATTCTCAAAACACCAGCCAAAGAGATCTTTGTAATATATAAATTAGATAAAATAAGTTCTCAGATTAAAATATTTCAGTGGATTCCAGTCTAACTAAGAAATTAAAACTTCCTACAAATCTCTGCATGGTTGGCCTTCCAGGATTGTGTCTGTAGCCTCATCTCTGATACTCTCTACCTTGTACATCCCCTTTCCTCTACTCTCCTTTCCCAGGCCAGCCATACTCACATTCAGGACAGTTGCACCTGCTCTTCCCTTTGCCTGAAATGCCAAATCTAAAGGAAACTGGAAAGCTCACTCATAATTGTTTATTTTTTTGTACAGATACAATTACTATACTATACAATTCAATCAGTAAATCTGAGTATATTTAAAAAGTTTTACCATCCTCACCACTACCTAATTCCAAAATAATTTGATTGCCCCCCAAAAATTCCTCATGTCAATTTTCAGTCATGTGCCATTCCTCCCCCATACCTGTCCTATCTGCTGACAATTGTTAATCTTCCTATATATATAGTTTTGCATATTACCCACAGTTTAATAAATAAGATGATACAATGTCTGATGTTCCATGGTGCAAATATAAAATACTACATTTTGCTTACTCTTTCATTCCTTAACGGGCATTAGTGTTTCCACTTTTTTGCTGTTACAATAATGCTGCTATGCACATTAACGTATAGGTTTTAATGTCAACATCTGTTTTTAATTATCTTGGCTATCTGAAAGTGAAATTTTGAGATCATATATCTCTGTGTTTTATCTTTGAGGAACTCCTAGGCTGCTTTCTAAAACAGAAATCTTAAATTTCTGTTTTATATATATATATATATATACACATATATATATTCTGTTTAATATATATATATGTTCCTCAAATTTCTGTTTAATATAAGAAATTTAAGAGGAACATATATATATATATATACATATATATGAAATTTAAGAGGAATATATATCTCCTTCAACTCAATAACAAAAAGACAACTGAATTATAAAATGAACAAAGTATTTAAATAGATATTTATCCAAAGTCAATATGAACATATTCAAAAAGAGTATGAAAAGATGTGAAACATTATTAATTGTTAGAAAAATATAAATCAAAACCACAGTGAGGTATTACTTTATACTTACTAAGACAGGCATAATGAAAAAGATGGACAAAATGTTTGGGTTAGTATATAGTGAAATTTTAACCCTGCCTTGCTTTCTAAGGCCTTTCATCAAATGTTACCTTCTCAATTATATTTTCTTGTTCACTACATAAAAATTCTGATTCCTTTACACCAAACTCACTCAAAACTTGCTATCTCCAAAATTATGTATTTTTGTTTTGTTTTCCTCCTCTACTTGGTACCTATGATCATTTGTTTCAGTCAGGGTTATCCAGAGAAGCAGAACCAATAGAACACATACACATGCATGCACACGTGTGCACACGCACGCGCAGACACACACACACACACACACACAGGAGAAAAAACTGATTATAAGGCATTGGCTCACACAGTTGTAGGGGCCTGCAAATCTGAAATCTATAGGGCAGAAGTGGTGACTGGAAACTCTATAGAACTCAGAATTTCTGTATTACAGTCCTGATTCACTTAATGTTAGCTAATACTAAATGTTAACAATATTTATCACATTTTTGCAATGACATCTAGAATTGTGTTTGATCAAACAACTGGGAGAAAGTCCTAGTTAAGTTGACATATAAAATAAATCATCACATTATTGGACATGTGCTATATTTATTTTATTTTGTTTCTTGTGTCCTTTAATGGAATATAACATAAGCGACATGAAGGCACGTTTGCACATTTATGTGTATGTTGAATCCACAGAGTTTAGAATAGTACCTGGCATATAGTGGGTACTTAGTAATAAGTGAATGAAAGATAAAACAAAAGATAATGAAATGCTATTTTTACTAATCAAATATCATAGCTTAATGTCATAGCTTACCTGTCAAAGGTGAAATGAAATGACTGCTTGCATCTACAGTATATAGGCATATAAAATTAAATATTTTGTACAAGCAATTTGACAAAATAACAAAAGATTCATAGAATCAAAGCTTTAATAAAATTGTCCTGCTGCTTGTAGTCTTCTCTAAGTAACAATGACACAATATACAAGAATACTTTTGTTTACACAGAGTGTCAATTTGAGTGAAAATTGAAAATGAAGCAAATAATTTGACAAGTTGTGATTAATCTACATATTTAGAAATTATATGTTATTGCAATTACATCCACAAAGCACTTCGACTTACTTTGGAAAGTGATATATGACCACCTTGTATGACACTCAAGGGGTGGCCATGTTCATAGCCTATTCTGTAGTCTTAATATGAGAGAACTGTTCAAGAAGAGGTTTTGAGGATTCTTCATTATTGGTGGTCAAGTGTCATACCACTGACTATATCTCTCTCTGTGACACTACTTACCTCTCAAGTCAAATATGATTGAATTCTACAAAAAATCAGGTTAATAATCTGGTTAGCCAGCCAGCTACTAACAAGGCAGCCTAACATCCCTTGAGTATGAATGAAAGAGAAACCAGATGGTTTCTAGAGAAAATATAGAGAAACCAAGACCTAGTGTCAACATTCTTTGCTTAGGGAGAAAAAGAAAATAATTTATGTTTGTAATAATCATGCAAATTACTCATGGTCATACATTAAACTGAAAGATATCCCAAATGGAGTTTTGAAGTATTGCATATATATGCATATATATATGAATGAAATGAATTTGTATGAAAGCAAATATATATGTGAATCTATTTATATATATATATTTGCTTTCATGCATTTCATATATATTTTTCATACATTACATATATATACACACATTAAAAATGTAACAATGCAAGCTGCCAGAAAAGAAAACAATAAGAGAAAGTCATTTCCTTGTTTGTGAAATCAAAGTTGCAACATACGCTTGCTTCACCTGCTGAAAAGAATACTCCAGCTTGTACTTTATGGTTAACAAGGCTGAACACTTTGAAATACACTTCTCTAGTCACCCAGCCTGTAAATTAAATACATCAGCAATGCAATTATTGCATTGTGGTTTATTCACAGGAATAAATCACATTTTAAAAAGCTACAATGCCGAGCAACAAAAAAGTATAATCTATGTTTTACCAATAGTGCCTGACACTTCACAGTGTAAACCAGTGTTTCTGAAGTTGCAAATAGGT
The DNA here is from genome assembly GCA_963573385.1 of Cacajao melanocephalus. Classification (NCBI taxonomy): domain Eukaryota; kingdom Metazoa; phylum Chordata; class Mammalia; order Primates; family Pitheciidae; genus Cacajao; species Cacajao melanocephalus. The sequence continues at coordinate 6,729 of CAUYLG010027541.1, read as the reverse complement.
TCCATAACAGCTGCAATGATGTGACCTTTGGACTATGAAAGAAAACTATACTAGAAAGCAATAATGTATAATAAAAATTATCTCTATGTAGCTTTCTTCTTTACTAGCATTTTCACACCTTTAATAGAATGGCTGTATCATTTTCTGTAGTTTAAAATTTTGTATTACGTAGCATTTTTAAATTTAGAAAATAAATAAAACACACAAGCAGCCAATTCTAAAATTACCCACTAGCGAGAGTCATTGTTAATTAAATATATATATATAAAAGCACACATATACATGCATATATAAACACAAATATATATATATATATATATATACTTCTATCACAATTGCACATGTACTATGTGTTCAATTCAGAAAACACAAAAAGAATAACATATCTAAGATACAAAGCAAACATAGCTCCCATACAACCATCAAAAGTCAAAGACTTAAACATTACTTTAGCATTGAAAATTTTCTTCAATTCAGGCTTTCTTTTTCTGTTTTCTCCATTATTCACATTTCAGGTTCATATCTTCTTTCACTTTCTTTTTTTTTTTTTTGAGGTGTGTTTCATCTTTTTGAAATCAATGGTCCAGCTCTCATTTATCTCATGTCTCTTCATCTAATTTAATAATTTCTATTTTTTCTCCAGGTTCTTTTGGAGTTAAATTATTATTATTTACATATTGAATTATTTAGCTCTTAATGAAAATGTATAATCTCAGGGGTATGATATTTTCAAGAAAATAGCTCATGTTTCTGTTTTATGTTTGTTTTTTCTTCCTTGTTATTCCTAAATTCCAATTCCAGTTTAAACACGGTTTTTAGACCATCTCTCAAGGCGGAGTTTTGAAACTTACCAGAATAGTAAAATGACCTGGTAGGGGAACAATATCTAACATATTAGGTGTGTAACCCCTAATCTTAGATTCTGATTCAGTTGCCTTCTTTCAGGCTCAGACACACAGGTATTAAAAAAAAAAAAAAACTCTCTAAGTAGTTAAATGATACAAACAGGATTAAGAATTATTCAATTTAGGAACACAAAGAGAAATCAGGATATATTCCAAATGATTTGGGTAATTAAGGCCTAAAAGTATGAACAGATTGTTACATTTTAAATTACTTCCTGACCCATGATTTATTTATATATTTGTTTTATTTTTCAATTTTATTAATTGTATAAATTTACATCAGACTAAGAAATTATTCTTGTTAATTATAGAGTACACTGAAAATGCAGACAAGCACTCATTGTTCCTGGAGGTGGACAATCAAGTTCTTTCAAGTTCTTCATAACTAATTTTGCCAAATGTCTTTTATTTTGAGGATTTTACCACATGATATGCCAAATGCCAAAGAAATTTCTATTTCTCTTTTTCTTTTATTAGTTTGTTGTAGGGTAAGTTTTGTATTGGTTTAGAAATAAGAGGGAGAGAAATCAATGACCAATTAAAAACTCAGCACCTATTCAACGGAGCAGCTAGTTTTTACCCTGTATGAGCCTGCAATTTTACTTTCATCAAAATAAAGATGCTAGGACTATACACTCAAACATTCTGTATTAGTAGGTCTGGGTTAAAATCCTCATATTAATCTGCCCTTCTTTACTTAAAAGCTCAAATAGTGATTCTCATGTGCATCCAAAGAAAAGAGTCTAAACTACTAAGGATTGAATACCAGATTTAGTATGAGTAATTCCAATCACAAATTTCAATTATAGTGAGCTTGGAGGCAAGGACAACTATCTTCTTTTCTTTTTATGAGGTGTATAAAATTGCTTTCTTTCAATTGGTAAAATATGTGAATGTACCATCTGCAGATTTTGAAATGATTTTCATTGTTTATAGATTCCATGTTAACTTTAATGTTTCCAAAATGTGTCAAAGACCATGAGGAATTGGCAATTTGTCTTGCATTTTCTAGTTCTTAATATTTGTCTTCCTATTATTAATGGTATTATTTTACTTTTGAAAATTTTTAAGTAGTCAGTATTTTAGTTGAAAATTGAGAGCTGATTTCATAATTTTTTTTTGGCTGTAAAGTTTGAAGAGTTTTTTCTAGTAATACAACATATGTTTTAAAAGTCATATCAATATTATAAGATCCGGAACAAATACTCATTCAAAATATAGAATATCAATTGTCTTTCAGGATAAAATTGAATATTCTTTGGTCCCTTTTATTATTATTATTATTATTATTTTAGATAGAGTCTTGCTCTGTCACCAGGCTGGAGTGCAGTAGTGTGATCTTGGCTCACTGCAACCTCCGACTCCCTGGTTCAAGTGATTCTTCTGCCTCAGCCTCCTGAGTAGTTGGGATTATAAGCACACACCACCACACCCAGCTAATTTTTGTATTTTTAGTAGAGATGGGGTTTCACCATATTGATCAGGATGGTCTCAATCTCCTGACCTTATGATCCACCCACCTCAGCTTCCAAAAGCTAGTCCCCTTTTCTTTAAAGTACATAAGTCTACTATACTATAGTGTTCATCCTTTCCGGATGTGGTAATTAGGTACTGTAACTACTCTTACCTTACATTTGAAATTTTACTCAGAAATTTTGAATATTTGTCTTTCTATGTAAATTATCCTTTGGAACATGATTTATCATGAACCTAGTCCAAAAGACAGTTTTGGTTTCTATTTACCTTGTAATTACTGAAATTATATCTATGAGGTTTAATAAGTTGGAGAGTTAACATAATTTTGAGACTGCACAATGCAGAGATAATAATCTACTGTGAGCAAAACCAAAGTAAAAGTTATAATATCAAAAACAATATATTCTTTATGCCATGTACATGAGATCAATTATAACTCTTCCTAACACACATACACAGCATCAATGAATATTAGATAATATATAGAAAAGCATAACAGATGTTCATGAATGCACACACAGACATAATTATTGCAGCACTCCCAAAGTAATTATACTTCCCACATTATTATAAACATAACATTTTGTTTATACTGAATATAATGATTATATTTTAACTAATGCTTACTGTGAAATTGACCATTTTTCTATGTAATATATAAACACACTCTGCCAGCTAGCTTCATTAAATCATTTCATTCTTTAGTACTCTATATCTTTCAGATAATAAAATAAAATAACTTTCTGAAGTCGTCAGAATGGATTTTTAGTAAAAGAAATGGTAGAATATATTGATGATCTTAGGTTCAGCCACTGAAAAGCTTTGTCAGGTTGTAAAACTGGAATATCTTATCTGTTATATGAGATAAAAAGTAAGGATGTCTACAGTGAAATAAATTATTTTAGTGGAAAATCTTTGAACTCTACACTAAAAATAATGATATAATCACAATATTGTTTTTTTACTAATTTAATAAAAACATTTTATCAAGTAGAGTAAAAAATATCAAAGACATATAGCAATGTATTTTTCTATTATCTTCCCACTCAATCTTTTCTCCAACCTGCATTATCTTCTTTTCTCATCCCTCTTAAAATTCTTCAGTGAATATAGTACTTGTCAAAGGCAGTAGACTGACGATTGAAAAGACTCAAGTGTTCATCCCTTTTGTTCAGGATTAGGTGAATGTGGAGAGGAGTTCAGCTTTTTATGGTTTTTCATCCCATTCTACTAGGTACAGACTGAAGGACCAAAAAAAAAAGAAAAAAATCAGTTTTATTTTGCCCTTACTGATTCTTTCAGTCTTTCAATCAAATATGTCATTCATTCTTGATTTAAATTTTACATAAAACTCTTTGATAGCATATGGATTTTTTATTTTATTACTAACAAGAATGATAATAGGAAAGTCAGATACACATTGCTAACTAAGCATTATATTACTAATACTTTTTTCAAAATAAATGATTATTGGAGTAAAGTTTAACACTTGAGTTCATGAGAACTAACTAGCTGTCCAATATGTGAGCACATGGATAAGTAAGGCGTGAACATATACATACATTTGCATACATGTATGTATGACATATTTACAAATATAGAAAGCTGAAGCAAAATAAATATGGGGCTGGATTTAATCCACTTTCAGATACACACTACTGTAGAGCAATATATTATTCAAATATATGGGAATTCATTTGTGACTGGTTGAAAGCCTTCAATTTTAGTTTTCCATGGCCCATACACAGATACCCTTGTGATTATTGATAAACAAAGAGCTGTTTTGCTTTATACCATATGATATGGTCAAAACTGATGGCTTAGAATTAATGGTACAGACTCTCTCACAAACAACAATCAGGTAGTGTATTATTCCATTCTCACACTGCTATGAAGAAATACCTGAGACTGGGTAATTTATAAAAGAAAGAGGTTTAATTGACTCACAATTCCACATGACTGGGGAGGCCTCAGGAGACTTACAATTATAGTAAAAGGAGAAGCAAATGTGTCCTTCTTTACCTGGCAGCAGCAAGGAGAAGTGCTGAGCAAAATGGGGAATGGCACTTATAAAACCACTGTGAGAACTCACTCACTATTACAAGAACAGCAGGAGGGAAATTGCCCTCATAATCCAATTATCTCCACCTGGTCCCACCCTTGACAGGTGGGGATTGTTACAATTCAAGGTGAGATTTGGGTGGAGACACAGAGCCAAACCACATCAGGCAGACTCTTGTGGCTTCCAGAGAAAATTATTCTTATCACTCTTCCACTAGGTAGCATAGTAAGGGAATAAATGATGCCTTTTATAAAATCAAAAACCGATACTATCAGCAAGAAAATAACGAAAATCAGCTAAATAGCAGAAAGGATTTTCATATAGAGATAAATTATTTTATCAGATACCAGAAGAGTAATAACAAACAGATCATATATTTTTTCCCATTCCATTTTGTCAAGCACTGTGAAATGTCTGAGATTTAATACTACTTGCAAGCTAGCAAGTTAATCTATTCTTAGGATGCAGACAAATGACAGAGACTGCTTGATGATCAGAGACAAAGAACTCTTACTTATAGTAATAGCAGTAACTAGAGGAGCAGAAGTGGGACCAAGCAAATGAAACCGTAATAAAATAAAAGTCACAAAATGAGGCAGCATTAAGATGGTCACAGCTGTAGGTAATTGGTGCTCAATTCTGGAATCCTCATAGAGGAATGTAAAATGCCTTTCAGAAAAGGCTCTCTGAGATCTGAAAGAGAGAAGCATCTAGTCACTGGTTCCCATTCTACATTGTTTGAGGTTTTCCCTTGTAGATATTAATGCCCTGAACTTGTGGCTCCTGCTGGCATCCCTACAGAGCACTGAAAAGCCCTAAGGTACTGAAAGTGAAAGATTCGTGGACTGTGTATCTCTTCAGCAGAGATATTGTCAGTGCGAAGTGAGCCAAAGCCCACCCTGAAGTGTTACTGCTGCCCTTGCTCTGGCTGCTGGTGTTACAGGAGATGGGAAGCGATATCAGGCAGTTTAAAAAGGCCTCCTAATACATATACACATACAATGAATACATATATATTATACACAAATAGGAAAATTCATGAAAGAATATTTACTAAATTTTTAACAAATTATTTCTGTGATGTAGAGTGACATTGGGTAAGTGGGTATATTTGTTTTCTGGGGTGCAGTGACAAAGTGCCACAAACTGGGTGGCTGAAAGTAATAGAAATTTATTTTCTTACAGTTTAGGAGGCTAGAATTCCAAAATCGGGGTGTGTTAAGGGTCATTCTCTCTTTGAAGCCTGCAGAGGATTATCCTTCCTTTCCTCCTGCAGCTTCTGGTAACCCCAGAAATTTCTTGCCTTGTAACTGCATATCTTCAGTCTTGGCCTCCATCTTCTCATGTGACTCTGTGACTCTGTCTTCACATGGCCAGTTTCTCTTTGTTTCCCTCCCCTCCCCTTATAAGGAAACCTAGCATAATTGGATTCAGTGCCCACCTTATTCTAGTAGGTCTCAATTTAACTAATTACTTTTGCAAAGACCCTATTTCCAAATTAAGTTCACATTCTGAGGTATTAGGGGTTAGGATTGTAACATATCTTTTTTGGTGGGACCCAATTTAACAGATAAGAGTGAGCAAGGAGAGATTCCTTTTCTGAATCTATAGTTTTCTGAAATGTCTGCAAAGAATATTATGGAAGACATTTAGTTTGTTCCATTTTTACACCCATTTTTTTTTACATGTCTATGAATGTTATAGGTAAAATACTCTGACTTAATTTTGCTGCTAACAGTGGCCCTGTGACACAGGTCTGGCCAATAGAAATAGATAAAATGAACCTTATTCTATCCCTTTCTTGTATATCTTTTGAAAGGAAACAGGATGTATAAGTCCATTTTCATACTGATATAAAGAACTACCTGAGACTGGATAATTTGTAAAGAAAAAAATGTTTAATTAATTTACAGTTCCACCAGCTTAACAAGTAGCATGTCTGAGAGGCTTCAGGAAACTTACAATCATGGTGGAAACTAAAGGGGAAGCAAGCACATCTTATCATGGCAGAGGAGGAGAGAGACAGAGAGCACGGGGAGGCACCACACAATTTAAAATCATCAGATCTCATGAAAATTCTATCACAAGACATCACTAGGGGATGGTGCTAAACAATCAGAAACCACCCCGATGCTTTAATCACCTCTCATCAGGCCCCACATTCAACACATGGGGATTACAATTAGAGATGGATTAAAGATTTAAACGTAAGACCTAACACCATAAAAACCCTAAAAGAAAACCTAGGCAATACCATTCAGGACATAGGCATAGGCAAGGACTTCA